>RJVU01051648.1:2460607-2484210 GCA_003731715.1 Anabarilius grahami | reverse complement strand
CTTTTACTGTGTCTTAAAATCGGCGGTTGCTAACAAATTGCTAAAATGGACTACTTCCTTTGGCGGGGACTTTAGACGTCATCATGACAAACAGGACATTTGGACAGCATTTCTCATGAAAAAGTGGATACGTATTCATACACAGCGCAGATCATAATCAGTGAGCATGTTTTTAAATAGAGTTGTTTTTTAAATAAAGTTTGAGGAAGCTTGGTGGTGACGACGTTGATCCGCGATCATGGTGTGCTGTAGTCTGTTTATAGCCTACTGTTAGCCTTTTACATCTGACGACTTTATTTAGGCTTCAAAATCTATAAATGTTGTGTCAACTTGTAAAGATTACCTTGATAGACAAAACGTGTAAGTGTCATAACCCTTTGTTAAACACAGAGCTTATTTTCTGCGATTTTCCAAAAGTCTATGGGAAAAATGCACAGGCTTTCAACCAAGGGAACCCGTGCGCCGCTAACTTCCGGGTTGGCCTACAAAAACACGTCATCCCTGAGGTACTCTATACAATGGCAAAAAAAAATTAAAAAAATATGGTGGCGAGAGAGCTCAACGTGCTGCAACTGAAGAAAACACACGCAAAGAAGAAAACATTTTCATCAGTTTGACAACACATGCTGCAAAAATACTCATGCAACAATTATTTACATTTATGCATATGGCTGACAAGGCATTCTTCGCAGTGTTATTTAAGTATCGAGTTACTATTGTTTTTATTAATATTTTGAATTACTTTTTATTTACTTTTAGTTTAGTAAATTTTCTGTTTTAGTCCTTGTATTAGTTTCTTTCTTAATGTCTAGGTCTATTCATTTTTTATTATTTAGTTTTAGTTATTTTAGTAGGAAAATTAAAAATCAAACTTAAAGGGTTAGTTCACCCAAAAATGAAAATTTTGTCATTTATTACTCACCCTCATGCCGTTCCACACCCGTAAGACCTTTGTTAATCTTCGGAACACAAATAAAGATATTTTGGATGACATCTTGGATGACATGGGGGTGAGTAAATTATCAGGAAATTTTAATTTGAAAGTGAACTAATCCTTTAAGGTATATTCTTCAATGAATTCATCTANAGTACAGTGGTTCAATATTAATATTATAAAGCGACGAGAATATTTTTGGTGCGCCAAAAAAACAAAATAACGACTTATTTAGTGATGGCCGATTTCAAAACAATGCTTCAGGAAGCATCGGAGCAATGAATCAGAGGATTGAATCTGCTGTTCGGAGCGCCAAAGTCACGTGATTTCAGCCGTTGGCAGTTTGACACGCGATCCGAATCATGATTAGATACACTGATTCATTTGTGCTCCGATGCTTCATGAAACAGTGTTTTGAAATCGGCCATCACTAAATAAGTCGTTATTTTGTTTTTTGGCGCACCAAAAATATTCTTGTCGCTTAGATATGTTTTTAGTACCTTTATGGATCTTGAGAGAGGAAATGTCATTGCTCCCTATGTAGGCCTCACGGAGCCATCGGATTTCAACTAAAATATCTTAATTTGTGTTCCGAAGATTAACGAAGGTCTTACGGGTGTGGAACGGCATGAGGGTGAGTAATAAATGACAGAATTTTCAGTTTTGGGTGAACTAACCTTTTAAAGGTGCTCTATGTAAGAATGACAGCTAGTGGTTGAATTGGGTACTGCAGTCCAAATTCAAAATATTGTTTGTCCCGCCTCCTCATCCTCACTCAACAGGAGCGAGCTCAATTGACATTGGAAGGCGAGGAGACTTACACACTGTAAGATAATTAGTTGATTTATTGATTTATGATGAGTTGATATCAATATGCTCCCGTTCATAGAGATTTTTAGATGTATGCTGAGGCTTTTTAGGTCGGGTAGATTCTGCAGTCACTGACCCAGTTTGTTCGCTGGCTTCCATGGCTGCAATTCGCTGCATGTGTTTTCCGCCAACTGGCATCCCGGGGTGGCGAAATACTATCGGGTAAATTGGCAACGTGCGGTCTTGTAGAGACCGAAACAAAAACAGAAATTCCGACACGGATTGCAAATTTCAAAGTAAAATAACTGGCTGTATAATGGTTTTCAGAGAAACGAGTATGTGAACTGAGCATGTTTAATAAATATCTGTGGTATTTTTATGCTTTAGTACAGTCAAAAACTTACATAGAGCACCTTTAAGTTTGGAGTTTTTCGGAGTCAATTCCGATTCCTGACTCCCAGAGTCGATGGAGTCAGCTCCCCAAATCCACATTTGCTCCATCCATTATCCAAACCGCTTTATCCTTATATTAGGGCCTATCCCAGCATTTTGGGTCACAGGCACAAGCACAGACAATTTAGCGTCAATTTCAGAAACCGCACCTGGCCAAATTAATCCCGTTTAGATGACATTAACTTGAAATTATATGTATCACCATTGTTAGTTGTTGCCAATCATTTTAAGAGGAAAAAGTCACAAGAGACAGTCTTAGTCGAATATTATTTCAGAGTTAAATAAACGAGAGGTAAGTTAAAGGATTAGTTCACTTTCAAATTTCCTGATAATTTACTCACCCCCATGTCATCCAAGATGTTCATGTCCTTCTTTCTTCAGTCGAAAAGAAATTAAGGTTTTTGATGAAAACATTCCAGGATTTTTCTCCATATAGTGGACTTCAATGGCCTCCAAACGGTTGAAGTTTCAGTGCAGCTTCAAAGCATTCTACGAGATCCCAGACGAGAAATAAGGGTCTTATGTAGAGAAACCATCGCTCATTTTCTGAAAAACAAATTAAAATTGTATACGTTTTAACCATAAATGCTTATCTTGAACTAGGGCTGGGCGATATATCGCATGCGATTGTCACGCGCATTTCGTCAGTAAAGCCGGTTCCCTGATTACCGCTAAATCGCCATCACCTGCTTTCAAATGGAGCGCCATTTAATAGACAGAACCGTAGTTCACTGACAAGCTACGCAATATCGCGTTCATTATCGAAGGCGATTCATCTGCGATATGAACGTGATATTGCGTGGCTTGTCAGTGATCTACGGCTCTGTCTATTAAATGCAGCTCCATTTGAAAGCAGGTGATGGCAATTTAGCGGTAATCAGGGAACCGGCTTTACTGACGAAATGCGCGTGACAATCGCATGCGATATATCGCCCAGCCCTATCTTGAACTAGCTCTCTTCTTCTTCTCTATTTGAATTCCAGAAGTGTAGATGCTGGTAAGTGTATAACTGCCCTCCACAGGCCAAAGTTTGAACTAAATTGTCATATACAATATGCTTATGCAAGTATATAACGATTACTTCAAACTTTGACCTGTGGAGGGCAGTAATACACTTATCAGTGTCTACACTGCCGGAATTCTAATAGAGAAGAAGAAGAGAGCTAGTTCAAGATGAGCATTTATTGTCATCGTATATAAACGTATATAATTTTTTTTTTTTTTTTAGAAAATGAGCGATGGTTTCTCTAGATAAGACCCTTATTTCTCGTCTGGTATCGTTTAAAGCCCTTTGAAGCTGCACTGAAACTGTAATTTTTACCTTCAACCGTTTGGAGGCCATTGAAGTCTACTATAAGGAGAAAAATGCTGGAATGTTTTCATCAAAAACCTTAATTTCTTTTTGACTGAAGATAGAAGGACATGGACATCTTGGATGACATGGGGGTGAGTAAATTATCAGGAAATTTTAATTTGAAAGTGAACTAATCCTTTAAGGTATATTCTTCAATGAATTCATCTAATTATGACGGTCGAGTGAGGGCGCTAAACGCCCATTTTCATTTCTTGAATATTTTTTTTTCTTTCAAATGGTTATGAACACAAATTAGGATAAACCAAATTAATTTTTATTGTACTAATAAAACATATGAAACCATAAAGCTGGAACGGAGATATGTTAATAACGAAGGCTATAGGTTAATTACAATGTTATATGGCTGTTTTTTTTTTCCCCCCCTAAAATAAGCTACATGTATAAACGTACGTGAAGTTGTTTCTGTGACAGTCTTCTAATCAGGGATGCAAACAGGTAAGGAGGAAAAAAAGTGAGAACATTGCACGGGGCGGGGGCATGCTGCGCACGGAATTTTTTTTAAGTTATTTGCTTTACATGCTCATTTGTAGTTACTTACAGTGTAATAAAAAATAAATGTAAAAATCCCTTAAATGTCCAAAAACTGTAATTTTTCACGCAAAAAAAATAACATATTGTTGCAACATTTGACCAAAAATCAACATTTGGTTAAAATCTCATGTTATAAATAACGAAATGCTACGCAGGATATTTAAGACAATATTGGCTGATTAGACTGCAATACTATTTGCCACATCTCAGACCTCAAATACATAAAATATTACCCATTATAGATCTAATTTTTAAAGTAAAGAGTAAAGGAAACACTGTACAGTACTTATTGAAAGAACCAGTTCTTTATTTACCTTTGTAAGTTCCCAAGTACCCTTGTAAGACCCCCCTACCCCCCATAAAACACTTTCTCATTGGACCTATGCAAATCCCATAGGCCATAGGTGACCTATTTTGATCTCAAAAAGGTGAGCTCTCACCGAAAGGTGAGGAGTTTGCATCTATGCCTAATGCACGGTGTTTATATAGTGAACACAACAGCCATGCACTATATAGGGATTAGTGAATAACTGAGCATTTCAGACACAGCAACGGAGTCGACACGAGAGCTATTTAGAGTCGAGAATCGACTCTTTTGGAATCGACTCCCAATAACTGCTTACTAGAGATTCAAACAATCCAACTCATGATAATTTTCTCTCCTTTTGTAACAACACATTTACACCACACGAGGTCGCTTATTGTGATGGGCGTCGTTTCCTTCGCTCTAATAATAAAACAAATAATAACTCAAATTGTGTTCTCTTTTAACTATAAAAATCACAAACACAATAATGAGCAAATATGGAGCACCGTTAAAGTTTAGTTTGCATGTTTAATTTGATAATTTTCAGTTGTGTACGGACACCCCGCCCACTGATCCTCTCTCTGCGCACAGTGCGCAGTCTCTGCAGCACGCGCCGTCTCTCACGTATCTGCATCCGCTCAAGGTCACGTGCTGCTGCGAGCGGAATTCCACACTTTCCTCATCCTGACGACACATTTATGCACGCGCACTTCTGCTTTTTCATAGTATAACATCCAATACGAAGCAATACGGTTTATGTTAACCAATTCCGGATTGCTAAATGAAACAAACTGCATGACATTTTTGAGTCAACCTACTCAAAGTATGTGATTTATTTCTAATCTCGATTGTAAGCTGAATGTTCCCCAGTATGTATGATGGGAAAAGTTATAAAAAGGAAATGATAACCCAAACATAGATGCACATTGAATAGCTGGCAATGCTTTGAAAGATGTGAATCAACAAGTTATTACCCACAACTGTGATCACTGCCATTTATAGTGTCCATTGAGCATAATGTATATGATATTTAATACTGCATTTGTGTCATTATGCGTTATGAAGCTTGGGCACTGGAAGAATTTAGCTTTCAGAGGGGAAAACGCCCATTAAATGGTGACATGATGATACAATTCTGCATGAAGCATGTGTTTTTTTACAGTTTAGGGAATCTAGCAGATCTGCGCTTGTTTAAGGCATAAATATCCCCTCTATGTCCTTGTATAGTATCGTCTTACCCAGTCTCCCATTAGTTTCCATAGCATTCGTGATGGATAGCTTCTTTAAATTTATCCTACGAACGCTGCGTGACGTCAGGTTGCCAGGGCGACCAGCCCCGGTGGCACGTGTCCGGTATAAAATGGTGCGGCATTACGCGGAAACTGAGCAGAACCCGCAGCATCATCACTGAAAGAGGTGAGTTCTTCCTAATAGGCCTTCATCATTATTGTGTCGAGTTATTTGATTATAAAATGTCTTACACATATTAAACTTTTTCAAGATGACGTTTAGCTTTGCTGAGTGTTGTTTGCTGCGTTTGGGCTCGTGAGGAAACGGTTATATAATACTTGAGTTTCTGCGTGATGCGCGAATATAGGGAGGCGTGGTTCATTCGAACATTTCATCCGACTTTATCAACGTATTCCAGTGTTTTACTGCAAAATACAAAAAATAAATCTCACTATTATGGCATTTTGGTATCTTATAGAAAAAGAAATGTCGAAGAATGAAGCAGCGTGACGTGCCTTGAGGGGCCGCTCGCGATGGTTTCATTGCGTCATATCGTTCCAGAATGTACCATCTGCTAAAGATGCTGCGAAAGGGGGAGGAATTTAAATGTAATTAATATTTTTTAAATATAACACATCGGAAAGCGACTGTGTGTCGTTTAAACGCAGTTTTGGAGTTCTTATATGAGTCAAGAGGTTGTTATATTTATTCGACATATTGACATTGACAAATAATGAATGAAGATGGAAACGCACTCCCCCTTTTTTAACATAAAAGTAACAGTTTGCGCTCGAATGCATATAAAAGCAGATAAACAGAAATAATGTCCGACCCAAAGGACATCACTTGCATCATGAAGGTCACATGAGCCGTCAAGGTCAAATATGATATAATGCCTTGCGATTAATCAACATGTCTTTGTCATAACAGTGTTTTTTTAATGTTGTATACGAGGTAACGAATATGCCAGAGCTTCTACCTGTGTTTTAGTGTAAATTTGGACAGGACACATGTTACACGGTGAGCATCATGGGAGATTTTCTCCCTCATGTACGTGACTGGAGTCGTGTTTCGATGCTGCAGTGGAGAACATGACTCAGATCTGAAAACCTATCATGAGCAATACTGAACTTCAGTATTGACTTTTACAGTCATTTCCTGCACATACTCTGATTAATAAAACACATTAAACCAGCCTAAGGTGGTCTGCTTGTTTTAGCTGGTTTAAGGTGGTCAATAGACCCACCTGACCAGGTATAGACTGGTTTAAGATGTGTGTTTTAGCAGGGTATGCGTTATTATTATGCATTATTATTAAATTATCATGTGATAATTTACCATAAATCACCCATAATGATTAAGTGTAATTCAAAAACTGTAGGATGAAATGTGTATGCGAGCAAGTGATATGCAGGCGGCATCTCCATCCCTCCTCATTTTCCTTCTGCAGTCTGACTCTGCAGTTGCCACTGGCAACAAGAAAGGCCTTCAACTGGCAATTTAAGTGTCATTTATAGTGGATACCAGGCAAATTTGGGTGTTCATACTATGGAGTTAGTTGAAAAAGAAGCCAGTAGAAATTTAATCAGGCATTTGATGGCCCAATGCACTGATTTATTTATCATGACATCACAAGTGGCATGTGATGTTCACTGGTTTGACACTTGTGCCCACCTCATCAAAAGTGTCCAGATGGCACGCAGCTTAGACTAATGTACAATGACAGTGATTTCACAATAAAATCTTGATTTGTGCTTTGTAATATAGTGGATAGTCTAAAAGAGTTTTAAAATTGCATGCATAATGCAATGCAGCTTTCCTGTAGCTCAGTGGTTAGAGCATGGCACTAGCAATGCCAAGGTCATGGGTTCGATCCCAGGGATTGCACATACTCCGATACAAATGTATAGTAATGCAATGTAAGTCACTTTGGATAAAAGTGTCTGCCAAATGCATAAATGTAAATGTAAATGTTTAGTGTTACAGAAATGAGCCACAGTACAGTCTGTGCATTGGTTTGTTTGTTTTTCCTCTGGGGTTTTACAGGCTTTAATAAGCACCTTTGGTGGAATAAAGTTTACAGTAAAAATACCTTTCCCTTCTCAAACATGTCCTAAAAAAGAGCCAAGAAGGGAAACAGTGGGTTGCAGTGTGGGGTAATTAAATTTTCTTACATCAAACCTATTGCACTGCTACTAAAGCCAAATGTGACCGTTGGCACACAAATAATGGCCCCAATGTTAGACATTTATGTGCTAGACTAGTTAAAGTGCCTATCTGTTCTCTCCAAACATGTTTTCCTCTGCTGCTATTGTCTGGCTGGAATGACACAGCACTTCGTCAGGATGCCTTATAGGCACACCACCAGCATTACAATAATTCTTTACTCAATATCATGATATTGATCATTTTAATAATAAAAACGAGGGTCCAAACCCTTTTTTGTCATCATTTGCTTGCTATTTTTTCCTGAAGTGATATTTTGAAGTTCCTGTTTCAGTATATGCCACGCAGCATTAGAATTTTCTACTTAAATGGCTATATGCGTGTCCCAGGAAAACTGTCCTGGTTACACCCGTCCCTGTGTCCTTGTTCTGTCACTCTGGGTGTTTTTGGTCGAAGGAAATGGCCGCTTGCTGGGTCAGAGCAAATGCTGTCCTCTCGTCTCTAAGAGAGAAGGTGTGGCATTGTGGTTAGTCAAGACTTGCTTCCTACTGCATGGGGAGATTGAGCAATCATGCCAAATGAATACAGAGAGACTGAAACAACATGATTAAAAACACCTATAAATAAAAAAATACATTAATAATAACAATCATTGTAAACAATTATTTAGCCAAATAATGTAGTTTGATTGTAGGCCTTGAGCATGAGCATTATAGGTAGTGTAGTTCTTCACCAAGAATTCAGTAATTAAACACATTTTTAAAACAAATTGTCACTGATTTAGGGCTCCTACTAAAGCAAATGGCTTTGCTTAAAGTCGTAATCTTACAGAAGTAGGGGGACAGATCTTTTCGTCTTTTTTGTGACAAGCATTCGAGTGAAACGGATTATCGAAAAGGAAAAAAATGTAGGTTGGGGATTTGGTTCAATACACTGAATGGTTGTTGATTGGATGGTGGCAGATCGGTTTGCAGTCGATTGAAAGAAAGGGGCAGGGTTTAAGTTCACTGAATGATTGGAGAAGTCCGACATACGTTACCAGAGAGAATGCTTTTCACCGGCATATCATTTTGGTCAAGGTAAAAACAAAAATGTAGAATTTAAACATGCATGGATAAATCAATCCTAATAAGATCAATAACATGCATTTATGAAATAGAAAAGATGAATTTCCATTTCATGCTGACTTTTAACTTTTACCTCAGAGCTCATAGGTCTGTCTAATAGATTTATACATTTTTCGGTGTTGAAAATGAATGGGATATTTACTTGACTTGTTGATCTGTTTGATGTGCGATCACAGGTGTGCATATAGGGTATTTATTCAATCAGATTATGGAGCCAGAATTAATTATAATTTTAAAATTAGCATTTAATGGTTACACATGATATGCATGTGACAGCGTTGGTAAGACTGAGAGACGCCAAACAGAACAGTGGGGGAATTGAATTTAGGGTCAGTTCAGAGGTGTGTGTGTCATTTGATCCAGGTCTAATTGGAGGCAGCAGGCTTTTGGCAGGAAACCAGTTCTCATTGACTCTGTTCCACTGTTCTTTTTGCCATTCAAGATTTCCAAGAAGACAAAGATGGATATTCTCATCTATTTAGAAAAATGCATAGTGGCACAATTTGCTGTGAATCAAATGAATCACAAACAATCACCAAAATCAATAATCCAAAGAAAAGAAGTCAGAGAAGAGGAAAGGAAACCAAAGATGCCGACATGCACATTGTTTTCCTGCACTGAATGACCTTGTCAACGTCATGCGATCAGCCTAGACAATTTCATCAGATCGTTTGACTTTGATTAATTTATTGATTGATTCTTTGCTTCACCTCCATGCATGGGTCCAAAAGATTCATTTCTAAACTAGGCAAAGGCCACTTTGTCAGATAGCATTTGAAAAAAATAATGAATTTCTGCACTAGCAGCACTTGCATACTAAATGCACCATTTTAGCTTGAGGCTGGATCTGCTGGTCGGTCTGTCATTTTATGTGCAGTGCATCCTGGGAGTCCTTAACAGGACCACATAGGATAGGGGACTTGGATTAGGATTACTCAGGCAGGTCAGGTGCAGTACATGGTTCACACACACGGGCAGATTAGGAGATTACAGGGATGTCTTCAGTTACACACAGCCAGATGCAAGGACGCTCTGTCTTTATGCACATTGTGATAGACTGAGCTTCATTCTTTCATCATCACTGACATCATCAAGTATATTTCCTGATTATGAAGCATTGCAATGGTATTGTACCTAGTTCTTTTCCCATTTTTATTGCTGTAGATGGAGTAGAGAGAAATCTAGATGTGACTATAATTAGGGTTGCAAAATTCCGGGAATTTTTAAAACTGGAAACTTTCCATGGGAATAAACAGGGAATTTGCAAAATTGCAGGTTAGCCTATAACAGGGTACTTAAATGTAGTTGAAAAAACATCTTGCAGCATAATTCTGGTTAAAACAACCATATTTAATACAATTTTAGTTGAATTTTTACCATGCACATTCCTCAATCACATTCACACAGCACACTACTTACTGCAGGGCTATTGAGGCCACACCCCCTGCATGCGCTGTGCATTCCCCCAGTCCATAACATGCACATTTGATCAAAAATACAGAAAAAACAGTAATATTGTGAAACTTAAATACAATTTAAAATAATGGTTTTCTATTTTGATATACATAAAAATATAATTTATTTCTGTGATGCAAAGCTGAATTTGCAGCATCATTTCTCCAGTCTTCAGTGTCACACGATCCTTCAGAAATCATTCTAACACACTAATTTGATACTCAATTATCAATGTTGGAAACAGTTGTGCTGCTTAATATTTTTTATAACCTGTGATATTTATTTCAGCATTCTTTGATGAATAAAAAGAACAACATTTATTTAAAATAGAAATCTTTTGTAACAATATACACTACCGTTCAAAAACAAATTTCTTTCTTTTTTGAAAGAAATTAATACTTTTATTCAGCAAGGATGTGTGAAATTGATAAAAACTGATATTAAAGTGATATTGTTAGAAAAAAAATCTACTTTGAAAAAATTCTGTTCTTTTTAACTTTTTATTAATCAGTGAATCCTGAAAATAGTATTACAGGTTCCAAAAAAATATTCAGCAGCACAACTGTTTCCAACAATAATAATAACTGAATATCAAATCAGCATATTAGAATGATTTCTGAAGGATCATGTGACACTGAAATAAATAACACATAACAATTGCTGCAATAAAAATACATTTATTTTACATATTTACTAAATTAGAATTAATTGAATGCAAAAAATAAATAACTTATTTCATGTTATGACCAAACTAAATGTTTATATTTGTTTTTATATGATACATTTTATATAAATATTATACATTTATATAAATTTCCCCAAATTTCCAATTAATTCCTGTAAATTCCTGTTAAGTTTCCAAATTGGAATATTTCCAAAGTTAAGTTCCCGTGGAACGTTTCCGGAAATTTACCGGAAACTTTCTGCCCCTTTGCAACCCTAACTATAATACACATTTTATAAAAGCTTTTTAAGACTGACATTGATAAAGTCACCCTGTTTTCTAGATAGACATCAACCCTCACATTGCCCTTGAGTTCTTTGAGATAAATGACCTGATTTCATCCAGTCTGGCGAAGTGGAGCATTGGCTGCATTGGTGCATTAGCTCACATTTGAGTTTAGGGTCAGTGCTCATCTTGTACAGACAGAAACATCAAAAAGCAGGTGATCACTAATTCAAAGGGTGTTTTACACTAACTGAACTGAGATTGATCCATCTGAGTGAGATTTTCCATGGTTACAGGCAATTGTCCAGAAAAGCTACTCATGTTCATTTTAGGTTGATCGGTCAAGGTGTCGCTTTGATTGGTTGGCGTATTCTGAGCCTGAGGGTGATTTTCTCAGTATTTGTGGAAATAGGTCGTTTGGTAACCTGGGAAATAGACGGCTGCTGCTGTAGTGTCCATCTCCAGCTCATAACCTCATAATCTCATGGACATTTGTCCATTTGGATTTAGCAATGGAGTTTTCCATGCACAGAACAGCATTTGCATTATTCTGCCAAATGCCAATTTTCCAATATTTGAAATTTAGGACAGATTGATTTCATATCAATTCAGTTTCATATGAACCCTGTCCCAGACCTTCTTTTCAAGCAGACCGTGAAGGTCATTTTCGGCCATTTCAATGGTGCACCGAGACAGAAATCAGAAGGGCAGATGAGGTCCAATCAATGGTGGTGTCTATGGAAAACCTGTTAATTTGTCTCATTAATGACAGGCTGAATGGTTGTGCAATACTTGTCTTGATGAAAGTATAAACATGTGGACTCAAAACAAACCATAGCTCACTTAAACCTAACAGATCAGATGTTTTACATCAACTATAGTCACATCTATGGGCTTTTAAAGAGCTATATTTTGTTGTGAGTACTAATATCCAGTTGACATAACTCTGTTAGCTAAAATATGTTTATATCTTAAATTGTCAAACACAGTGTAATGTCTAATGCATTTCTTTTGAGTTATTTTGTATACAGTCTTGTAGTGTTTGAAATACACCAGTAAAGTAAGTCACTAGGATATTACTTTATGTCTAGCTGTAAAAACAGTGACCGCAGAAATCACCTTATTCTAAACATTTCTAAAGTCCAAAAGTGTGTGAAGAAGCCCAACGAAATCAACTGAAAGCCACATACACTTTTATCTGCATTTAAATGTGTTCACTTTATCTTTTGCATTGTATTTTAAATGAAAGTGTCACATGATCATATGCAAATATATTTGTTCCCTATTGCAGTTAAAAATCCTTCTCTTCCCTTTTTACATATCAGGCATTATCCATATATGGCATGATGTAAAAATATTTGACTCTGGTCCAATTGCCAGGCTCAGATTACATAAGACCCGTCCTCACAGATCGTGCCATGCTTTTCACTCTGAATATAAAGAAAACTGCAAACGATGTCAGACATGTGACAACTTGCTGCATTTTGAAACCCACTGTGAAGATTGTTTGGCAATGCATGTACATTCTTCCTTCTGCCCCACTGCCAATATTTCAGCAGTTTTTTTAACTTCCTGTGTGCATATGAGGAAGTTTAAGGACAAATTGTAGAGTGCATGACTTGCCGCCCTTGTTCTGCATGGAAAGAGGTGTATAAAGGATGTGTCAAAACACAATGGACCTTCTGCTTCGCCAGGCTAATAAAGTATGTGGGTCCGGTGAGCCCGAGGTTTGGAAATTTCCCAGACAGCATGCTAATGGACCCGAAAACAATAAAAACTAGAGAACAGTTCAAGCCTCCACCCACTATCCAGAACACCACACTGGCTCAGAGAAAGTTCATGAAGTTCAATCCCACAAGTATGTTTAGACAGACCACTAAGCTGCTAGCAAGGGTGGGCGGTACACTCTTAAAATGAAGAGAGAATGTGCAAACAGCTTGTCACTAGGACAGTAGCCTCAAAATGACATCTTTGTAGCTTTTTTACATCTAAAGGTTCATAAGGCACTAATATATATAAACTAATATATATAATAGTAATATATATATATAAACAAATAAACTTTAAAAATAACATTATTCTACTGATCTGACAGATATTTAAAAGTGCAAAGTTGATTGTTCTAAAAGCCTCCTTTGTTTTTGTCTTCTCTTATTTCCGGTTCAGGACCACCATCCACACTCTTGCAATAATGTCTGAGCTTTGCGTTGGAATCAATGGGTAAGTTCACCAATCTTATCTGTCATGACATTTGAAGGCTTAAATATATGATAAAAACATTCAGCATGACAAAATATTAAGCACTAAATGCAAAATTTTAAGAAAGACTGCATTATAATAAATATACTTGAAATTTTCTCAATATCAAAAAGTATTTATAAAAGTTATACAATTGAGAATTTTTCAACTATAAGAAAAAACAACTTTTATGAACCTCATTTGCATTTCACTTGGGACACTGCTTTAAAGTCGGAGACTGCAAGGAAGCTCACTAGGTTTTGGAACAGAGCTAATAATTTCATAAATAGAGATTGTAAAGTGCAGATAGACAGACAGACAGACAGAGAGAGAGAGAGAGCAAATGGCCTGATTCAGAATGATTACAAGAACAGGATTACCCAGGATGAGCTTAAGCCTCCGTCCACACAAACACACAAACATACACACACACTCCTGCTGTATAGTCGTGCAGGGAATGTGTCTTACCAGTCAGATATTAACTGACAAACATGAATTATTCTCTTTACCTTTCATATGTTGATATATATATAAATAAAACCACGTAGATATTCTCTTTTTTTTTTTTTTGAATGAATGAATGAATGAATCGCACAGTCCTTCAGTGGAACATTCCATCATGTTTCCTGCAGACAGACAGATGCAGAAGAATCTTTCAGAAATAACAGATATAAGTCAGATTGTGTGATTATGAAACATAACTCTGCTCTCTGTTTGTTTAGATTTGGCCGCATTGGCCGTCTGGTCCTCAGGGCCTGCCTGCAGAAGGGAATTAAAGTCACCGCCGTCAACGACCCCTTCATTGACCTGCAGTACATGGTGAGATTCACTGAAGCACAAATGATTGGCGTTGTTTAAAGCATCAGCCATGTTAAACTAAAATATATGCATATAGGCCTGCACTGGATATAGTGTTGTTTAGAATGAGATTTTTGATGCTTTCAAACATGCAGCTTTTGCTGTGGATTTAACAGGATTTTTCAGCATCTTATTGGTGCATGATCCAGTCAATTCCCATTATGCCCAAAATTAAGTTTCAAAATGCATTTTACTTTTGTATATGCGGTTGAACATGGAAATATGTCAGATTACAATGTACACTACCATTCAGATATTTGGGGTCTGTAAGATTTAAAAAAAAGAAATTAATACTTTTATTCGGCAAGGATCCATTAAATTGACAAAAGGGACAAAGACTTTTACAAAAGATTTCTGTTTCAAATAAATGCTGTTATTTTGAATTTTCTGTTCATCAACGAATCCTGAGAAAAATATATCATGGTTTCCACAATAATATTAATCAGCACAACTGTTTTTATCATTGATAATAATAATAATAATAAAAACAAAAATTGAGCAGCAAATCAGCATATTAGAATGATTTCTAAAGGATCATGTGACACTGAAGACTGGAGTAATGATGCTGAAAATATAGCTTTGCATCACAGGAATAAATCACATTTTAAAATATATTAAAATACAAAACAGTTCTTTTAAATTGTAATAATTTCCCACATATTAAATTTTTTTACTGCATTTTTGATCAGGCTTGGTGAGGATAAGATATCGTACTGACCCCAAACTTTTAAACGGTAGTATTTCCCCACCATTTTTTGTAACTGCCCAGTNTCAGCATATTAGAATGATTTCTAAAGGATCATGTGACACTGAAGACTGGAGTAATGATGCTGAAAATATAGCTTTGCATCACAGGAATAAATCACATTTTAAAATATATTAAAATACAAAACAGTTCTTTTAAATTGTAATAATTTCCCACATATTAAATTTTTTTACTGCATTTTTGATCAGGCTTGGTGAGGATAACATATCGTACTGACCCCAAACTTTTAAACGGTAGTGTTTCCCCACCATTTTTTGTAACTGCCCAGTGTTTTTAACACAACTAGGAAATTTCTGGCAAAAACAGAATGTTTTAAAGATGGTTTGATGTTGAATTGTAGCAAAAACATGAAATAGCAGAGAAATAGCAGTGAATATACATTCCAGGTTATGCTTAGCTCAAAAATACAAATGCTCTTTGTGAATCCTTACGCTACAACATTAATCCAGTAGTCTTGTACGACTGTAAAGATCAAGGAAATTAATTTATCTTGCCATACAGGTCTACATGTTCAAGTATGACTCCACTCACGGACGTTACAAGGGAGAAGTTCACCATGAGGATGGAAAACTGATCGTTGATGGTCAAGCCATCTCTGTGTTCCAGTGGTACGTTTTATTGGTCTTATATATCATAGTTGTCCTTCAGGAGCGTCGCTCTGTTAGGATATAACGCCAACCTTGACACATAGACAGAAAATATATTGTAGTTCATAGTAAACACTGTCATATTAGGAAGATTTAGGCTATGTACATCATACTGCACAGTATATACTGCATACTGGCATTTATACACTATGTACTCAACCATGGTGTTTGAATTTTGTAAGTTTATTTTGTCATTCAGCATCAGAGTCTGATAGCTCCTCCCCCTCCGCTACATAATTAAAGCTGCGACAGTTGAGTGCTTGAAGTTTCCAACATTCCACACCTCGTTTTTTTGGTTGCATCATCCGGGTGTTTAAAGTGCACTTTTTCTATTTGGAATTTTTCATGTGAACACACTAATCGCACTATTTATGCTACAAAACGACAGAGAATAGTGCATAAATACACAAATTGGGATGCACCATGGGTACTATTTAAAAAAAATACTATATGTATATAGTTTTATTTTTGTTATTTTTGTATTTGTATTTTTTTTGGGGGGGGGCTTTTTTAATAAATTTTTTTGCAAAATTGTTTGGCCATCCAATCAAATAATGAACTAATTATAGATGTTAAAAATTCAAAGTTGATTTGGTTTCTGGTTCATTTATCACACTGGAAGTATTGCATTGTGGGATACATTACTGTTTCGGCAACCTATATGATTTTTTTATTCGTACTGAAAAAAATAGTATCGATACTGCAGAAAAAGAATAAGGAGAATGGTAGTATGCTATTTCAAACATAGCCTGCAGTGTTGTGCTAATTCTCTCTCTTATTTGCACTTAGCATGAAGCCTGCTGAGATCCCATGGGGCGATGCTGGTGCCCTGTATGTAGTCGAGTCTACCGGAGTCTTCCTCAGCATTGAGAAGGCCTCAGTAAGTTTGCACCTCTGCACGATCTAGAATGTACATATATAGCATCAAATGTTATTATAATACTGATATTTTCTACAATTCGTCCCCCATAGGCTCACATCCAGGGTGGCGCCAAGCGCGTGGTTGTGTCCGCCCCGTCACCTGATGCCCCCATGTTTGTGATGGGAGTCAACCAGGACAAGTATGACCCATCCAGTATGACCATTGTCAGGTGAGCAAACCAAGCCCAATGCATGTCAGCATGCAAATGAAATATTTAATGCATGCATGTTTAAGTTACTGACCTCATTTCTGTTTTGGTGCAACATTAGCAAATAACCATAGTAACAAGTGTGTTTTTCTGTTGAAAACATCACAGCAATGCATCCTGCACCACTAACTGCTTGGCTCCCCTGGCTAAAGTTATTCATGACAACTTTGGTATTGAGGAGGCCCTCATGGTAAGTCGATGCCTGGCGTGACGTGAGTCCTACTTAAAGTTAACACAAAATGGATATTGCAATAGTCTTTTCTTCCCTTTTGTGATGTATATATGAGTTAAACAGCTTCTTGAACAAGAAAAAATGTAGGGCGGGACTTGATTTTGTCCAGCTGGAATTGATTGGATCATTAGATAGTTGTGGTTTGCTATTGGTCGATCTCATGTGAGTGACAGGTTGTCTCACCCTCACACCAGTAAACACATCATCATAGAAGAGATATCACTACAAGAGGGAGAGGAAGTTATGTTGATTAAAGATTATGAGGGGACATGAATTTAAAAACATATATTGTTGTGCACAGACAAATCATTTATAATCATTTTATTTCATGGTGACTTGAAAATATATTGAAAAAACGGCTGCATGAACAGTTAGGTCAAAAGCTCATTTTGCATCTATTATGGCACATTGATTTGAACTATGAAAAACATTTAGCATCTCATATCGCTGCTGNAAAGCCAAAAAAAAAAAAAAAAAAAGCATGACGTCTCAACAGTGCTTATGAGCAGCATAATGTGTGAAATTCACATTTCAATTGAAAGTGTAACTTCACCGATTTTCAACCTGCTTTGTATTGTTACAATGTCAGTAGTATATGTAAATTAACAGTATTTACTCATTCTCTTTGTTATCTGGACTGAGAAAGTCACATTTATTTGTCACCAAATTAACTGAAGCCAAACATTTGAATGGTAATGTTTGTCTTTTCTCATTGTTTCTTTTCTTTACCTCTTCACAGACCACAGTCCATGCCTACACCGCCACACAGAAGACCGTGGATGGCCCCTCTGCCAAGGCCTGGCGCGATGGACGTGGTGCCCACCAGAACATCATCCCTGCTTCCACTGGCGCTGCCAAGGCTGTGGGCAAAGTCATTCCTGAGCTTAACGGGTCAGTGCAAGAGAGATAAAAAAAAGACAGCTGATCGGTTTTGATGCCAATTGGAGAAGTAAACCTTCTCTCTCGGTTTTGTAGCAAGCTGACCGGTATGGCGTTCCGTGTGCCAGTCGCCGATGTGTCCGTTGTTGACCTCACCTGCCGCCTCTCAAGGCCCGCCAGCTACGCTAACATCAAGGAGTCTGTCAAGAAGGCCGCTCATGGACCAATGAAGGGAATTCTGGGATACACAGAGGATTCAGTAAGTGTTAACAGTAAAAATCTTTTAGAATACCACAACTCGCATGCATATGTTCACATATAATGGACAAAAATGAGTGTTTTGTTCATTTAATTTTTGTTTTCTTATAGGTTGTTTCCGCTGACTTCATTGGTGACACTCACTCTTCGATCTTTGATGCTGGTGCCGGCATCTCCCTCAATGACAACTTTGTCAAACTTATCTCCTGGTAAGCTCAAAAGCAACATGGCTTAAAATAGATGTAGCTAGGGTTTGGCATTAAGGTATATATTGAACAATCACAATAGTTTTACAGTGTTTTTTGCTGGTTAAATGATATGAATTCATAAAGACGGCATCATTTGACTAGTTTCACAAATTTTCCTTGTCTTTGTTTTAATAGTGTCTCTATTTTTAACTTTAGTGGTATTACAGTTCAATTCTGTGAATCAAATCTAACTGTCCTGTTAAAGGGATAGTTCATTTTGAATCAATTAACTTAAAGGGATAGTTCACCCAAAAATGATAATTTGATGTTTATCTGCTTACCCCCAGCGCATCCAAGATGTAGGTGACTTTGGTTCTTCAGTAGAACACAAATGATGATTTTTAACTGCAACCGCTGCGTCTGTCAGTCAGTCAAATAATAGGAGTGAATGGGAACTTCTATAAGAGTAAATAAAACTTGCTTAGACAAATCCAAATGAAACCCTGCGGCTCATGACGACACATTGATGTCCTAAGACACGAAACGATCGGTTTGTTCGAGAAACCGAACAGTATTTATATTATTTTTTACCTCTAATACACCACTATGTCCAACTGCGTTCAGCATTCGCTTAGTGTGGTCTGATCGCGCTCTGACAACGGCAGTGATGTCTGGCACTCATTGAAGTATGTGCGCAAGACATCACTGCCGTTGTCAGAGCATTTTGAATGCATTTTGAATGTATTTCGCTACAATGACTGCTAGGTCTATATTATTATTATTAATATTATTATTTAAATAGTTTCAGAGAACATACAGTATATAAATACTGAGGTAAATTTATTGTCAAATGGCAGAACAATAATGAGATTTTTAAGCTATTTCTATTAAGTTATAACTTAGGCATAGCTATGTCATATTCCAGTCAAAAATATATCAGCAGAAAAAGCAGTGCTCTAATATTCCTTTGTCTCTCTTTCTCACAGGTATGACAATGAATTTGGCTACAGCCACCGTGTTGCTGACCTGTTAGTCTACATGCACTCCAAAGAGTAACTCACCAAGTTTTGCGACAGCAGAAAGGCCCAACCATTCCTTCTTTTCAACGCACTTATTTCATAGCTGAAGCCATAGTGACACGCCTTAGCATTCCTGTTCCCACCTACGAGACGCGTTCGTCTCTGTAGATGTCTGTNTATTTGTTGTATAAATATGTTAAATAAAAAATAATTACATATTATTCATTCTGTTTACTTAGCGAATAACATGTCATGACTATTTTTACTGTTTGTTTTTTTTCATTAAACATTTTGAATGTATTTCGCTACAATGACTGCTAGGTCTATATTATTATTAATATTATTATTTAAATAGTTTCAGAGAACATACAGTATATAAATACTGAGGTAAATTTATTGTCAAATGGCAGAACAATAATGAGATTTTTAAGCTATTTCTATTAAGTTATAACTTAGGCATAGCTATGTCATATTCCAGTCAAAAATATATCAGCAGAAAAAGCAGTGCTCTAATATTCCTTTGTCTCTCTTTCTCACAGGTATGACAATGAATTTGGCTACAGCCACCGTGTTGCTGACCTGTTAGTCTACATGCACTCCAAAGAGTAACTCACCAAGTTTTGCGACAGCAGAAAGGCCCAACCATTCCTTCTTTTCAACGCACTTATTTCATAGCTAAAGCCATAGTGACACGCCTTAGCATTCCTGTTCCCACCTACGAGACGCGTTCGTCTCTGTAGATGTCTGTGTGTGCGTGTTAGTTTCTTTTGACAGTATTTGTGTCAGTGTCACTCCACAGGCATTGCTGTAGTTGTTGCCATTCTGGGTGTAATCACGTTGTGTTGATGTAAAGAGAATAACTGATAAAATGTTACATGAGGCTACTGTAATGCAGTTTAAAAAGAAACTAATTAAACTGTTTGGAAAACACATGTGTTTCAGTCATTTTGTCTCTTATAAGGTGTGCTTATTTACATCATGTTAAACGTTTACAGTATAATTGATACATGCATTTCTAAGGCTTCTGATTGATCAACATGTTCAAAGCGTTGCTGAAA
Organism: Anabarilius grahami; assembly: GCA_003731715.1. Classification (NCBI taxonomy): domain Eukaryota; kingdom Metazoa; phylum Chordata; class Actinopteri; order Cypriniformes; family Xenocyprididae; genus Anabarilius; species Anabarilius grahami. The sequence goes on along the minus strand of RJVU01051648.1, from coordinate 2,463,600 downwards.
AACCTGTTGCACACAATCTTCTTTATGCCTTCTGTCATCCGATTGATGGTTAATAGTTTTTAGTAAGTAAAAGGCCTTTAGTATAATTCTATAAATGTCCCCCTTCAGTAAGTGGTACACATCTTTTTGCTGTGAAATCTTTTAATGTTTTGTACAAATTAAACATAACGATAACTTTTATGTTCTTAGTAATATATCAAGATAAACATTTACTGGACTGAAGCAACTTGGCGTTACTTGATATTCCATTTATAATTTTTGGGAAAAATTAATGTTAAAATCATGTGAAATATGATATAATTTGAGGAATGTTTATTTGTTCATATCATTGTATTTTATTGCACTATATGTTTTGCCTCCCACAATAAAAACTACAGAGCTTTGATCATAAAACATTTTAAATGTCTTAATTCGACATTATTGGGAGATTTACAAGTGAAGTGATATACATTTTACACAAGTAGTCTGTTATACTGTATCTCATTGATCTACATTACAAGCCATCTGAATATCTTCTTATTGTTTTTGGTCATATGAATAACAACTGCACCAAATTTCATATTTGTACTCATATTTGGGCCTCTAAATAAAAGTGAGGTGTTTTTTCCCTTGATTATGAGCTCCATATTCTCACTATATCATGCTATCATGTAATATCAAATATTATACAAAACATAAAACACATAAGCATTTTTTTAAAGAATTAAAATAATAATTTTATGTATATAAAAAAAATTTACTTTTTTTTTTTTTTGGTGNGGAAACCGTCCTCCAGGGGGCGCGTGCATGACGCGTCGGAGAGATGAATTTCTGTTGCAAGATTTGCTTGTACGCAACAAATGTATCTAAACAACATGGGGTATTGGGTTGACTAAAAACTATATACATATCAAATTAAGTGGGTAGACACTAACGCGTTCCCTTTTATTCCTCCACAAATGAAAAAAAAAAAAGCTCATTTTTGCGAATGACTGAAAAAAGACGACAATAATAGCCTAAATAAATGATGAGTTTCAGTCATTTAATCGTTTATAGTGTTCAGGCATTACAAATTCGGTCCTTTTTCTCTTGTGAACGAGATTGTTTCACCATCTGAACGAACCTAACGCTACTGTTCGTTGACTGCTGCAAATTCAGACATCTGAACATACTGCTTTTTTGCACAGTATATATTAAGGAAGTACGCATACTGTATGAAACCCAACCATTTTAATATTTCTGTGTCACACTAGGTGCTATTTTGATTATTTTGCTGTAGAACGAGAGGCGGAACTACAGTAAGATAGAGAGCGCTTCCGCTCGGACATTTAACAGTGATGCACAGGAGGATTATGTGTCCTACGTCTGTCATTCTAAAATCGCGCTTTTGTTGGTAAGAAAATCTTTTAATCGTTTAATTAATGGATAGCAGAAGTATTAAATTGGTTCTAGAAACAAATACTTTTATAATAAGTATTTACTTTAATTATATATCGAGTATGTTATCACGATATGTGCACGCTGTCTGATGCCGATGTAGTAGATGTGGAGTTGACGTTTTAATACACCATTAAATATCAACATATATATTTATTGTAAAATATCTATAACTTTAAATATATTGCAATTTATGTAGATAAAATTATACATTTGTCATAACTGGAATATTCACCTTATGAAACACTTTATAAACGTTTATCTAGCCCTGATTCAGAATAAATCTGGTGTTTTTTTCTATATAAACAGGATCTGAGGAGGAAAATCTCTACCATGACGCTTTTTCATTTTGGAAACTGTTTTTCCTTGGCTTATTTCCCATATTTCATTACTTACAAATGCAGTGGGTTGTAAGTATTTAAACTATATTTTTTCGTCCCTAGAGTATGATCATGATTACAATTTTTTAACACTCTTCTAATCTTCACACTTTGTTTTTTGTCAGATCTGAATATAATGCATTTTGGAGATGTGTCCAAGCAGGTGCTACATACCTCTTCGTGCAGCTGTGCAAGGTGATTGAGCCCTTTGGTCCTCACAAAGATGTTTAGAGGTTATGAGGTTATCTGTAAATCTGTTATATCTCTTTCAGATGTTGTTTCTTGCCACATTTTTCCCCACCTGGGAGGGAGGAGCTGGCGTGTATGATTTTGTTGGGGTGAGCAGTCTCAAAGATGAATTTCCTATTCTTTTGATTCTTTTTTTGAGATTTCGGTATAATTAGAGAACTTTGAATTGCAAAATATCTAGCCAAATTAAAGGGTTAGTTCACCCAAAAATGAAAATTATATCATTAATGACTCACCCTCATGTCGTTCCAAACCCGTAAGACCTTCGCTCATCTTCGGAACACAGTTTAAGATATTTTAGATTTAGTCCGAGAGCTTTCTGTCCCTCCATTGAAAGTGTTTGTACGGTAGACTGTCCATGTCCAGAAACGTAATAAAAACATCATCAAAGTAGTCCATGTGACATCAGTGGGTTAGTTAGAAGTTATTGAAGCATCTAAAATACATTTTGGTCCAAAAATAACAAAAATTACGACTTTATTCAGCATTGTATTCTCTTCCGGGTCTGTGTATATCCACAGTGATGCTGCTTCTTCTTCTACGGCGGTTGGCATCCAGCTTATTGGTGTATTACCGCCCCCTTCTGCTCCGGATAGTGATGCGATTAGGATATCCGCGACATGCACACCTACGCACCATTTAAAAACATATAGCAATACCAAAATACAAACAATGTAGAATATCTTGAATACAGCGTGCGTCTCCCTCAGACTGTAAACGAAGCTCGGGCACACCAGATAACACGTCATCAGCATCACTGTCCGGAGCAGAAGGGGGCGGTAATGCACCAATAAGCTGGATGCCAACCGCCGTAGAAGAAGAAGCAGCGTCACTGTGGATATACACAGACCCGGAAGAGAAGACAATGCTGAATAAATTTAATTAAATTTTTGTTATTTTTGGACCAAAATGTATTTTAGATGCTTCAAAAACTTCTAACTAACCCAC
>RJVU01051648.1:2445185-2458220 GCA_003731715.1 Anabarilius grahami | reverse complement strand
CTAACATAGCATAATCAGATGCAGCTTTATTTTTAGTAACAGTAATACAGCATTTTCTCCATCATAGTGTTTTAAAATTAATTGCATGCTATTTATCAACACAATCCATCCAGCATTTAATATGATATTCTAAAATCGATCTATCTTACTGCAGTGTGTAACAGTGTCTCACAGCAGCCGCCGAGCGAACGCACAGAGTAACGTTATAACATTTTCAGCACACTCAAATGTATCTAATATGATAAACAGAGCTGTGTTTTATCCATATTCATGACTGGAAAAGCGGAAGCAGCGCCGGCGCCTGCGGCATAATAAAAGTTCCGCTGCCCGTGAGGCGTGTGTTGCGCAGTCGTTCCAGCGGTCTCATTTAGCTCCCACAACACTCGCTCCTGCTCTGCTTCATACTACAGTAACGTTAATAATCGCTTCCATGAACATGATTTCTTCCCGAGTCCTATCCCAATTCTTTTCCACCGGCCGTTGAGGTGAAGACCACATGTCCCAAGATTCCGCACTCAAACTTGGCGTCATCAAGCTATGCCTTTGTTTTGAATAGGCATCTAGCAATCTCTAGCGGACAGAAAATATTACATATTGCACCTTTAATGTATGTGGTTTGGTTGTGCATTTTTGTTTGGTTATAATAAATGAGCGTGGAGTCCCAAGTTATAAAAATTATAGTAAAGAACTGTTTTTGTCTGGCCATTCTAAACAGATGTATACCGTTATGGGTGGGAGCTCGTGGCATTGAGTTTGACTGGAAATACATCCAAATGAGCTTTGATTCCAACATCAGTCTGGTAAGATGCCTGCATCACAAATTTATTTTTTTATTTTTACTGTAACAGAGGTTCTCTACTCATTTTTTCTAATATTGGGATATTAAATGTGACTTTTTTTGTCAGTGGGACACAATTTCCTGTTAGGTTTGCTCGCTGTTGTTACTATATCCTTTACCTGAACTTTTTTTTTAATCATATCAGGTACATTATATTGCCATGGCGGCAGTAGTATGGATGTTCACTCGATACGACCTCCCCAAAAGCTTCCGTCTCCCTGTCACCATCCTGCTGGGATTGTGTGTTTATAAGGGCTTTCTAATGGAGTGAGTATCACAGTCATACTTCTTTTTTAGCATTTTACATACATTTTATTTTAGCTAGTTGCCGAGGCAAAATTTCTTATTTTCATTTAGTTTAACTTGATGTACTAAAATAACTCAAACTAAAACTGGATTAAAAATTAATAACTTTTTAGACATAGTTTAAAAAAAATAAATATATAATAAAAAATAAAAGAAATCACCACAAAATTACTCAAACTTGAACTGAAATTAAAGTGAAAATGGAAAATATAAATATAACATCTAATTCAAAATATTAATAAAAACTATGTTATCTCATCTCACAGTAAACAGGATTTATGGTTTCTGAAAAGAATTAAAGTATGGATGCTCCACATTATTTGCTTTTTAGATTTCAGTCTGTTTAGACGAATACTGTAAGTGGCTAATAGTGCTTATTTTCCCCAATTTAATCAGTGTGCTGCTTTCCTGATGTAGATTATAAAATTACTAAACAGTTATTCATCCTATCTACTGTACATAATAATTTTCCGATGTCTAATTTCACCATAAATAGTTCAAAACAATACAGATTCACAAAATTGGTCATAATATCCATTTTTGGACATAACATAAATAACTTTCAGCAATTTTCGGTGTTGGATAGCATTTCTCATCTCAATTAAAACCTACATTAATCTACAAAGATCAAAGCTGGGATTTAATAGCGGAGTCAGGGCAAATAAGTCAATTTGACATTGTTTAATAAATAATGTATAAATAATGTTTAATAAATAGTGGCTATTTTTATTTAATGTTAATTTATCACAATTTGTTAAAGAGCTCGTTTAATACAGGAGTGATGCACGTGTTTGTCCTTCCTCTAGATGGCACTGTTGCCATAAATTTGATTTAAATGCCAATAGTTACTGGCTGTGTTCGAATTTAATACTAGATTACTACTTATTGAATGCTGCACAGCATGCCATGTATACTGCCTACTATTTTCTAAAAAATAATGTCTGAAACAGAACACATTATCCAGCTAAACAATAGTGTGCTGTAATATTGTAAAATGACCTTCTCATTTTGCATGTGAGCGTCATGCAGTTTTCAATTTTTTTGTGTGTGAAAATATAAAATTAATTGCGTTTATGACATCAAAAATGTTGAGTAATTTGCAATTTGGGATACAGTATCAGTGTAGTAAGTCATACGGGTAGTTCATACATATGGAAATATGGGTAACACATTACAATAAGGTTCATTAGTTAACATAAACTAATAATGAACTGTACTTACACAGCATTTATTAATCTTTGTTAATGTTAATTTCAACATTTACTAATACATTATTAAAATCTTGTTAACATTAGTTTATGTACGTTAATGAAGATTAGTAAATACAGTAACAAATGTATTGCTCGTGGTAAGTTCATGTTAGTTAATACATTAACTATTGTTTAACTAATGAACCTTATTGTAAAGTGTTACTGAAATATGTGCAAACTGTGTATGCATACTATTGACTGCAGAAATAATAAGAGCAATATGTTAATATGCTGTTCCAAATATAGCCATTATGTCCTTGCAAACAAGTAAAATTTAGCTGGTAACACATTTAAGTGCCCGTTATGCTTTTTCAGATAATATCTTTTGGAAAATACATTTTTCAGATATTACATATAGTGTGTATTATAGCTGTTTTTGAATGTAAAACGTCTGCAAAGTATCAAAGATCTGTGCCTGATAAATTGAGTTATTGTCTCCGAAAAGAAATAATAGATTCCGAACTGCTTGAAACGAGTCGTCAGCAATTCCAGTCTTACTTCCTGCACAAACCTACGTAACAATGTAACAAATTTGTGTAATGTCAGCCTATGGTCTTTATTGTTGTGATGTTGTACTGCACATGACTGTTTATTTCCACATTTGTGTGTCTCCTCCAGACTGTTCGTAAATGTTTTCCTCCTGGGCAGCTGGACGGCTCTCCTAGTGAAGGCCGTGCTCACCGGTGCGATCTCCCTCTGTTCACTCTTCCTGTTCGTCACTCTCGTTCACAGCAACTAAACGCTGTGTACTGTACAGTGCCACCACATGTTTCAAATATTTAAAGAGCAAATCCACATTCCTACATTGAACTTTTGTATCTGCCACAAGGAGACTGTGAGAGTATAACTGTTATTAGTGAACAGGTTTTTAAATAACTCCATTAACTAAATAAACACATGCATTCAATATGAAGGAATGCTTGGACAGTTTGGGTAAAGAAACCAGTAATGGTGAAACTTACCTTCTTAATCACAAACTAATTTATAAATAAAGACCAGATGGGAAAAAAATCCTTTGCTGTTTTTGTATGATTGAAGTTAGTTATCATAAAATATCACCAAGTATGAAATATTTCCAAACCCAGCTTCTTCTTTTTTTTTTTACATTTTGCTTCCTGATAAGGAACTAAATATGTTAAAGTCCCCCTGTGGTGAAAATCAAGTTTTTAATGTTTATATGTCTATTTGGTGTGTTTAATATGCTTTAAGACAAACCATAAGTCAACACCATTGCTGAGTATTTTCTATATAAAACTGCAGTGATCTAAAAACGCGATTTGAAATCGCTGGTGATTCTGACGTCACAAACTACCTTGTAACCAATCACGTCAACGCGCCGGCAGGCTTTAGCATATCATTAACTATGATCGCTCTGAAGCAGGAGAGTCTCAAGAGAATATATCCCGGCATATTTTTCTGTTGATATAAAAAAATTGGGTAGATTTGGCTATATAGCGGGTGTATGATGTATATAACGATTGTATATAACGATGTTATGATGAACTATATGCCTTTCTCCACTGACGTTCTAAGGTGTTCAAAGCATTTCTGAGGATACTGATTGGTAGAAGACCGCTGTCTGACTCGTGAACGGGAACATGATCTGTGTAACATTAGCAACACATTATCAGCTGTTTGATAATGTAGTCAAGCAAAAGGCTAATCATGTTTATTACTATTATGTGTCTAGCATTGTAAAAAAGTGATACCATTGTGCAGCGTTTACGTCAGTAAGTTCACCGAGTGGATCTCTGAGCTCGTGCGAGTGAGTGGAGGCGGGGCTAAATAGCATATTCATTAATCCGCGTATAATGAGACAAGGGTGTAGAGTTACATTCAAGCTATTTAAAGGCATGAAGACATTTTTTTTCACAGGAAAAAAATGTTTGAATGTGTCATTTTGGTGATAAAAGATGAGTTTTAAGGTATAAAATTGACTACAGGGGGACTTTAAAGCATTATCTGTAAAATAAAAACTACTTTTGCTCTTAGATTTAAGTACGGCATTTGACAGTAGACAACCGTATTCTTATTTCCTTGAACACTGTGTGGGTATTGAAGGTTGTGCCCTAAATTGGATCAAATCCTATTTGAATACTAGAGTTTTCTCAGTCCGTGTGGATGGGTGTTTATCCTCCAAATCTGGAGGATCTAAAAAGGATCTTTCCTTGCCCCCATTTTGTGGTCTTTAAATATGCTCCCACTGGGTTCAGTTTTTAATAAACACAGAGTATTGTTTCATTATCATGTTGACGACACTCAAATTTATGTGCCTTTTAAGCAAAATGACGACCTTAAAGCATGGCAAACGAGGTTAAAAGACTCAAACCATGGTTGTCATTTTGCTGTCAGTTTTAACCTTGGCAAGGAGTCTTGGCTTAAAGAATCTGGATTTAACTACTGCATTTATCTGCTTATCAAATGTCAAAGCAGATAAATTCAGTTTTTAAATCCAGTTTCTTTAAGACTCCTTGCCAAAGTTAAAAGTTTGAGAGTGTTATATATGCCTTTATCTCATCTCAACTAGATTACTGCAGCTCAATTTATACAGGTATTAGCCAATCCAATATAAATCGCTTACAAACAGTCCAAAATGTAGCTACTAGTCTTCTGGCAGTCGCAAATACAAACATATCACCACTGTCTTACTATCTTTGCACTGGCTGCCAGTCTGTTTTAGAATAGAGTTTAAAATTTTACTTTTTTGTTTTTAAGGTTTTAAATGGACTGGCACCATCTTATCTTTCTGACCTTTTGAGTGTAAACACACCAGCTAGATGTTTAAGGTCATCGAATCAGAAACTCTTACAGGTCCCTAGATCCAGGCTGAAGAAAAGGGATGACCGGGCTTTTTTTCTAAATTGTGGAACAGCCTCCCGCTTTCTATCAGAATAATCTTGAAAGATTCACTTTTTTTAAAGTAAAAATAAAACATCTTTGAGAAGGTTTATCATCTCTGAGTCAATTAAGCATCAGTTATATGTTTGTGTTATGTTTTACTGTCATACTGTTGTACGTACTCTAGGTTTTTTTTATTATTATTGATATTGTTCAGCACAGTGCTCAACTACTGTTGTTTTATTGTGCTTTAGAAGTAAATTGAGAATGGAGAAAAATTAATTGGTAACACTTTACAATTAAATATGATTCGTTAACTAAGATTAACAATACTTCTACAGCATTTATTAATCTTAATCTCAGCAATTACTAATAAACTTTTAAAATGAGAAGTTGTATCTGCTTACATTAGTTAATGCACTGTGAACTAACATGAACAAGCAACTAACATTAATAAAGATAAATAATTGCTGTAAAATATATATTGTTCATGTTAGCTAAGGGATTAAATAAAGTGAACAAATGAGACCTTACTGTAGTGTTACCATTCCATCCGAGCTTTGCATTCCTGGCACATTATGGCCCAGTTTCACAGACAGGGCTTGGATTAAGCCAGGATTGGACCTTTGTTCAATTAGGGCATTTAAGTAGCTTTTATAAACATGCCTTAGAAAAAAACATTACTGGTGTGCATCTTGAGACAAAACAATGACATATTCTAAGATATGTCAGTGCAAGTTGCTTTCAGTTAAAACAGCTCAAACATGCATTTTAGTCTGGGACTAGCCTTGCTTAAACCTTGTCTGTGAAACCAGGGGGAAAACTCTGCTAGGAATGCAAGGGACATTAATATTTAACAACAGTCAAACCAAAAATTATTCAGACGTTTTTTAAATTTTTGGTATATTTTTACTAGTGGGTGCAGGACACTATGGTTCATTTATGTAAGTATGGATAGCTAAATAAAGTAAACTGTGACATATTATACCCAAAAATTCTTCATACAGTGGACTACCAGTAAAACTGATAAACATTTGGAACCAAAAATTATTCAGACACTTTGACCTGACCATGTTTTGGCCATCATATTTCATTACCTTTTTTTTTATTAATGAATGAAATGTTCAAGGTGTCTGAATAAATTTTGGTTTGACTGTATGTGTTTTGATGAATTTGAACCCCCTGTAGCCCATTTCCTGCACACGCCTGTGCACGGTGGCTCAGGATGTTTCTACTCCAGACTCAGTCCACTGCTTCCGCAGGTCCCCCAAGGTCTGGAATCGGTCCTTCTCCACAATCTTCCTCAGGGTCCGGTCACCTCTTCTCGTTGTGCAGCGTTTTTTGCCACACTTTTTCCTTCCCACAGACTTCCCACTGAGGTGCCTTGATACAGCACTCTGGGAACAGCCTATTCGTTCAGAAATTTCTTTCTGTGTCTTACGCTCTCGCTTGAGGGTGTCAATGATGGCCTTCTGGACAGCAGTCAGGTCGGCAGTCTTACCCATGATTGCGGTTTTGAGTAATGAACCAGGCTGGGAGTTTTTAAAAGCCTCAGGAATCTTTTGCAGGTGTTTAGAGTTAATTAGTTGATTCAGATGATTAGGTTAATAGCTCGTTTAGAGAACCTTTTCATGATATGCTAATTTTTTGAGATAGGAATTTTGGGTTTTCATGAGCTGTATGCCAAAATCATCAGTATTAAAACAATAAAAGACCTGAAATATTTCAGTTGGTGTGCAATGAATCTAAAATATATGAAAGTTTAATTTTATCATTACATTATGGAAAATAATGAACTTTTATCACAATATGCTAATTTTTTGAGAAGGACCTGTAGATACAGTCAGGGATGTATTATATGCTGTTATACTGATTTACCTTAATTACACATTCAGATCAATTGTGAAAATGTGAACAAACAAAAGTGACACATCCAATACATTTGGCTATTTTAAGTTTGTAAATATTTTTTTTAATCTCCAGAACTGCCTACTAATTTATTCAAAAAAATATTTTAAAAAACTGTAGTGGATGCATACAATCATCAACAAGTTGATAAGATCATCTAAACCTGTGCAGTTTCTCATAGAAACTGGTTTCTATAGTTTACTATGGTAACACCCATGAGTGGGCGGGACCTTCTTATCGACTGTCTATCAAGTTAGTCTACCTGCAATGATAACAATCGTCTAGTAACTAACCAGCTCTACCGATTTAAAATCAAGGAGCAGTGCTTTTATTCTCCATAAATTCTCATTCTCCATTTGTGTAAAGAATTGAATAAAGAGCCAAGCCCACTGGAGTTTCACTCTTGGATTATGGGTCACTCTCTCACATGTATTACATTACCTGTGCGGTAGAGACTCTTTATCAGACTGCTGACTCACAATACTGCTCATAAACAGTGCAGTACTCAAACTCTCTCTAGTGTTAAATGCGTTCATCTAACAGGTTAGGTTTCCAGCCTACTTCTAAACCTTCTTATGATCTTTCTTTCAGTGTTTTTATTTAGAACTATTTTCAAACTGTCTTTTAAAGTTTCAGTCCTTCAATCTCTTTAAAACATTCTTTGATTCTTTTGATTTGTTCTTTGACATTTTAATTTGTTCCTTATTAGTTTTCTTTTAAATGTTTTCAATCTTTCTTTTGAACTTTCATTCTTTTTTACCGACTTTCATTCTTTCTTTTGAACTTTTTTCTTACTTTACAATCACAATTGTAAATTGAAGTCACAATTCTGAGATGTAAACTCGCAATTGCGTGATATAAAGTTACACTTCTGAGATGTAAACACAATTGCGTAATATAAAGTCACAATTCTGAGATGTAAACACAACTGCGTAATGTAAAGTCACAATTCTGAGATGTAAACACAATTGCGTAATATAAAGTCACAATTCTGAGATGTAAACACAACTGTGTAATATAAAGTCACAATTCTGAGATGTAAACACAACTGCGTAATATAAAGTCACAATTCTGAGATGTAAACACAACTGCGTAATATAAAGTCACAATTCTGAGATGTAAACACAACTGCGTAATATAAAGTCACAATTCTGAGATGTAAACACAACTGCGTAATATAAAGTCACAATTCTGAGATGTAAACACAACTGCGTAATATAAAGTCACAATTCTGAGATGTAAACACAACTGCGTAATATAAAGTCACAATTCTGAGATGTAAACACAACTGCGTAATATAAAGTCACAATTCTGAGATGTAAACACAACTGCGTAATATAAAGTCACAATTCTGAGATGTAAACACAACTGCGTAATATAAAGTCACAATTCTGAGATGTAAACACAACTGCGTAATATAAAGTCACAATTCTGAGATGTAAACACAACTGCGTAATATAAAGTCACAATTCTGAGATGTAAACACAACTGCGTAATATAAAGTCACAATTCTGAGATGTAAACACAACTGCGTAATATAAAGTCACAATTCTGAGATGTAAACACAACTGCGTAATATAAAGTCACAATTCTGAGATGTAAACACAACTGCGTAATATAAAGTCACAATTCTGAGATGTAAACACAACTGCGTAATATAAAGTCACAATTCTGAGATGTAAACACAACTGCGTAATATAAAGTCACAATTCTGAGATGTAAACACAACTGCGTAATATAAAGTCACAATTCTGAGATGTAAACACAACTGCGTAATATAAAGTCACAATTCTGAGATGTAAACACAACTGCGTAATATAAAGTCACAATTCTGAGATATAAACACAATTGTGAGAAACTTTTTGAGAGTTATAAAGTCAGAATTGTGAGAAAAAAAGTCAGAATTCTGAGATAAAAAGTCGCAATTACTGTTTTAATTGTTTTTATTTAGTGGCGGAAACGGGCTTTCATATTTTGCACTTTCTTCATTTAAAAAAAAAAATCTCATGGTGTTTTGTAATAATAAAAAAAAGAAAATCAATGTAAATATATCATCAAGGGGCACATCTCACAAATAAAACTATGGATTCTCCAGAAGGGGAACAAAATATCAAAAATGGTAGGTGGATCCAGTTGTAAAGCGTGGATTTTGACAAAAAAACATGGATTTTCTTGCTTTACATCAGAATCCACTATTTTTTAAGAAATACAACATATTTCCCTGAAGTAACCTATCACGCACATAACTTGGTTTGTAAATATAGTAATAATTAAGTATAATATTACGTTTTAATTGCATGTACCATGGTTTGTTCGCTTGTTCTTTCTTTCCTTATAGAAGACTTTGCATCTATCTTTTTTCCTTTCAGTTTTTTGCACATAAATCCCCCCTTTGTAAGTGTACTTGGACCCAAGTAACCTTTCCCCCAAACTCTCCTGTGAATGTCAGCAGCAAATATACGGCTCCCTGTTGGGTTAATGAATACTCTCACCGTCAAACGTCACTCTCTCGCTCTCTCATTCACTCTCTCTCTCTCTCACTCACTCTTTTTCACTCTCTCATTCACTCTCTCTCCTCCATTCCAAACACAAGTGAGTTCACACAGAACACGGGGAACAAAACTTCCTTGTTTTCCAAAGTGCGATCTGCAGAGGATGGTGGACAACGATTTGTATCGGCTTTACCATGGTCTTATGCTGCCTAAGATTGCTCATACAGATTAAAGTCTTAACTACCTCCAGAATTTCCAAGTCAAAGATGATGACATTTTTGCTGTCACCTATCCAAAATCTGGTAAGATCTCTTTCTGTTTTCAATGCATAATGTTTATTTCTCCTCTTATGCATCCAGCAACATGTCTTAATCTAGTGCCAAAGATGCATCATTTTCTTTGCTTATGCACATATCTGTCATACAGTTTGCAAAACAAATCAGCATATTCAAATTGTGCAGCAGTTAAACTGTAGAAACCAGAAAGAGCAGTCATGAGTTTGATTCCTTGTGAACTGATAAAATGTTTCCTTTGAATGCTTTGGATCTAAGTGCCTGCATTCTGGTCGTCCTCAGACTGCAAATCACTCAACTAATTCTATTACAAGCATTAAGATTTACATACTAAACTTCAGGCTATTGCATTCTCTTATGATTGTTATGGACAGATACGTTGAGAAATTCAATGTAATGCATGAAATCGAATGCAAGTATGAATGAAAAATGCATTAAGGCGATCAGTGCATCCTCATTTATCCCTGCCTGTGTTTTTCAGGTACCACATGGATGCAGGAAATTCTTCCTCCACTTCTGAATGGAGGAGACCTGACCTCAGTGCAAACCGTCCCCAACTGGGACAGGGTTCCATGGCTGGAGGAAACCCGAGCTCAACTGCTTCTCGACAAACTCCCTTCACCGCGAGCCATTGTCTCCCACATGCCTTGTCATTTGATGCCTTCCTCCTTTTTCAACTCCAAGGCCAAGGTGCAGAAAACAGCAGGACAATCAAATCAGAGTGACTCTATAGAGCCTGGGTTGTTTTGCTCTCTGATGATAGTAATTTTAATGAATAGTCAATGTTTTACTTCTGACATACTATCGGGGGGTCAGTTGCATGTCTAATCATGATATATTTTTTCTTTCATCTTCAGGTAATCTACGTTGCTCGGAATCCTAAAGATGTTCTAGTCTCATCTTTCCACTTTCATAAAATGGCGAATTTCCTTGAAGACCCAGGAACATTTGAAGAATTCATAGACAAATTCCTGTCAGGAAAAGGTGAGAGATTCAAATAGTTTTAATGTTTTTGAAAGAAATCTCTTATGAAGAAAAGCATTTATTTGGTTAAAAACACTGTAAAAATTGTAATATTGTGAAATTATTTAAAATAAATGTTTTCTGTTGTAATGTATTTTAAAAAGTAATTTATTCCTGTGATAAAAAGCTGAATTTTCAGCATCATTACTCCAGTCTTCAGTGTCACATGATCCTTCAGAAATCATTCTAATATGCTGATTTCCTGCTCAAGAAACATTTTTTATCAATGTTGAAAACAGTTGTGCTGCTTCATTTTTTTTTTTCAGGATTCTTTGATGAATAGAAAATTCAAAACAACAGCTTTTATTTTGTAACATTGTAAATGTCACTTTTGATCAATTTAATGCATCCTTTCTGAATAAAAGTATTAATTTCCTTCTACTTCTGAACAGTAGTGTATTTTTATAAAATAGATGGTTTCGATTCTCAATTCTTATTGGATGAGCCATGTTATAATCATTCAGTATTTATGAGGCAAGTTGCTATTTTAGGCCATAGTTAGGCTGCATTACTTATATTTTATTCTGAGTATTATTGACTAGTTCTTAAACATTGGTTTGTTTTGTTATATTGACGTTGCCAGTTTTCTTTTACCTGCTTTAAAATCATTACCGAAACACATTTTACAGTAAACATATACATCAAAAAGTATGAATGAATAGAGTGCGTGTCATAAATATTGCAATAATTGATTTGCAATTGCTTGCACAGTTCTTTTCGGGAAGTGGACAGACCATGTGAAAAGTTGGCGAAACCCTGAGCTTGGGGACAGAATTCTATACGTCACCTATGAAGAAATGTTTCAGGTAAGTGAAAGTAAAGTATTACTCATACTCCGAGAGAATGACTAACTTAAAGTTCTTGGTTTTTGTAATTGTAGGACCTTCGTGAAGTCCTGTGGCGGATTTTACACTTTCTCGGTCGGGAGCTCAGCGCAGACGCTCTGGATCGTGTGGTCAATAACGGCACTTTCAAAAATATGAAAACAAACACCATGTCAAACTACTCTCTGGTGCCAGATGTCGTTTTGGACCAGAAGAAGTCAAACTTCCTCAGAAAAGGTACACACATTTAAGAGTACTGACATGTTTTAAAGCATTGAGAGCTTTTAAAAGATGTATGTTTTTAACTTACATGTTCAGTTGGTTCAACCCATTTATGTTTTTGAATGAAACCGTTCTGCTTATTTAAAGGTATCGCTGGAGATTGGAAGAATCACTTCAGCCCTGAGCTTGACGCTAAATTCACAGCTGTAATTCAGGAGGAAATGAAAGGAAGTAACATCAAATTCTCGTGGGATGAGGAATGAGCGAATCTCTTGTAATGCCATCTCAGTGCACATCAAAATAAACAGTCATAGTTGCAATGTGTGATCGTTTATTTGACTTCATTTCTATGTTGTGTTTATTTGAACTTAAGATTTAATTCCCCATCAGGCAGCACAGCGTGAAAGAGTTATTGCAGCAACGTCCTCTGGTGTCCTGAAGATCTGTTGGGATTGCTTAACATGATAAGATGTTAAAGACAGTTAAACCAATGTCGGTTTTTACAACACAACAGTGAAGATGCAACATCCTGACATCTGTTTGCATTGCTTTTTGTCACTGGGTGAAGTTGCAAGCACTAACACAGTGAAATGTAATTAGTTGCATTCACATTTAATTCATGTATTACTGCAAAATAATGAGATTTATCTTTGAGAAGGACTGTTAAAGGGATAGTTCACCCAAAAATGAAAATTATCCCATGATTTACTCACCCTCATGCCATAGGTGCATATGACTATCTTCTTTCAGACGAACACAATCGGAGATATATTAAAAAATATCCTTAGTCCTCCAAGGTTTATAATGGTTGTGAATGGGGGGGCCACGTTTTAAAACAATAAAAAAAAAATGCATCCATAATCAAAGTAATCCATACGGCTCCAGGGGGGTTAATAAAGGCCTTCTGAAGCAAAGGGATGCACTTTTTGTAAGAAAAATATCCATATTTAAAACTTCAGATTCAAAGAACTAGCTTCCGGCAGACGACCGAACTATCCCTTTAAATATCACTTTATCTAATCAGAGTATCCCAACATCCAT
>RJVU01051648.1:2414399-2445148 GCA_003731715.1 Anabarilius grahami | reverse complement strand
TATATATATATATATACTGTATATACGTATGTATGTAAGTGTGTGTGTTATATATATACTGTATATAACACCTGGTTTTAGACCACAATATCTTAATATTTATTAGTTATTAACAATATTAATATTGTGGCCAATATAGCATCAATTCATCCAGATACAAGTCCTTCTCAGTGGCCAGAGGGATTTTGAGCCATTCCTCTTCCAGAACAGCGGCCAGGTCACTATGTGATGCTGGTGGAGGAAAACATTTTCTAACTTGCTCCTCCAAAATACCCCCGTGGCTCAAAATTATATAGATCTGGTGACTGCAGGCCATGGGAGATCAACTTTCATGTTCATCAAACCATTCTGTCACAAGTCTTGCTGTGTGTATTGGTGCATTATCACGCTGATACACAGCACCCCCTTCAGGGTACAATGTTTGAACCATTAGGTGCACATGATCAGCAACAATCCAGGTGTTAAGCCTCTTTGGGGCACTGCCGCTTCAATATATATCCTTATGAGTGAATTTAAATGAGCAATTTATAATCAAGGTATTAACCAATAATCAGTATTTATCCTTGTACATATAACATAATTTTAATTACTTCTTCAAGCTTATTGAGATTTTACTTAGTTATAGAATTTATAGCATTTACTTCTCTTTTCATCTTCAAACATTAGAGAATAATGATGAATATTGTCTGAATATCATCACTGAGAAAAAGAACATGTTATCAGTATGTTTCGGGGAAGTATCCTGTTCAAAGCAAGAGCCCGGCCAACTTCAACTTTGAAGAAGCTATGTATCTGTGTATGTGCGTGCGCTAGTATTTTAGTAGAGATCCTGTATTGGAAAGGTGGACAAACTGGTGCCCAGAAACGCATATCTGTTCGTGCCTAAAACCAAGGTCTTGGTCGTATAATAGATTGTCGGGGAAAACAAGTCACTCTTCAACAAAGACCATATGTGGTTATTTTCTAAGTTTATCTATTTCTTAGCCAATCATAATCATTGATTGGCTAATAATGAAATTTATCTTTGAGAAGGACTACACTTATCACTTGATCTAATCAAAGTATCATAACATCCGTTTCCTGCTGGTTTTGCATTAAATATGTGACCCTGGACCACAAAACCAGTCATAAGTCGCATTGGTATATTTGTAGCAATAGCCAACAATACATGGGTCAAAATGATCAATTTTCCTTTTATGCCAAAAATCATTAGGATATTATGTAAAGATCATGTTCCATGAAGATATTTTCTTATATATGAATGACGTAGTTTAGCAACCTGTGTGAGAGTATCATTTTTGTGGTAATGTGAATGCATGCAGAGTGGCCTACAAACTCCTTGTGAGTGTTGAAGCTGACTTCTGCTGATGAAACTGCAAACTATTCTCTTCAGTAAAATTTTATTTTTTCAATTTATTTTTATCACCTCTGACTCTGGGTCTTCATTCATCATATCTGGGTCTTTTACTGTAAATTCCTTTAATAAAAAGGAATGTACATATTTGGTCTTGGCAGACTAGATCTGCTAATACGCTGCTACTGCTGGAGATAATGTTGCTGCTGCTGCAGAGCAAGTGTGACTTGCTTCTGCTAAATGCTCGGAACATAAATTAAAGGAAACATGATGCTGCTGCTAGATTGGGAAACCACCGAAGCAGATCTAGGCAGGTGGTGCTGGGGAGGTGGAGGGCTAGAAAGAAAACTTGCATAGCGCGCCACGATAATGCATTCGTTTGATGCGTCGAAGTTATATAGGGACATGATAATGAATACTTGATATCGATTGGCTGAGAACATTACGTTTGATAAACCAAGCAGAACGTGAATAGAGTTTCATGGCTGAATTATTCATTGAAGATCGGCCACCAGGCCGTGCACATATATAAGCGTGAAACCTCCAACAATATTGGCCAGTGTTTCAGTTTCATTGTCTAACCCCGTGTGTGTTTGAGTGTATATATGTATATAAAATAAAAGCAGCACAATCAATATTTTGCCTTATTTATGTACTTCTGACAGTGATATGTAATTAGCTGCGTTTACATTTCATTGGTGCAAATGCAAAATAATGAAATTTATCTTTGAGAAGGACTACACTTATCACTTGATCTAATCAAAGTATCATAACATCCGTTTCCTGCTGGTTTTGCATTAAATATGTGACCCTGGACCACAAAACCAGTCATAAGTCGCATTGGTATATTTGTAGCAATAGCCAACAATACATGGGTCAAAATGATCAATTTTCCTTTTATGCCAAAAATCATTAGGATATTATGTAAAGATCATGTTCCATGAAGATATTTTGTAAATTTCCTATATATCAAACATTTCTTTTTGTGAGTGGATATGCGTTGCTTAGGACTTCATTTGGACAACTTTAAAGGTGATTTTATCAATATTTTTTTTTTTTTTTGCACCCTCAGATTCCAGATTGTCAAATAGTTGTATCTTGGCCAAATATTGTCCTATTCTATTCAGCTTTTAGATAATGTATACATCTCAATTAAAAAAAAAAGTCCCTTAAGACTGGTTTTGTGGTCCAGGGTCACATATAAGAAATGTTTTGATATCCCTTCATATAATCATTCCCAATAAAAAAAAAAAGCTTATATGAACTAAGTTTATATGTGGTTTAATACATATAAAAAAAAAAGTGGCACAAATAACCTCTCAATGTACTTCTGTGGATGAGGTTTCTTAGCGTTTCTAAAAATTGCTGCATTTGCATGACAGAAAAATTACAAATAAGATCTCTCTCAAACAGCAGTGAAATAAATGGAAAACAAATAGAGACTTTTGTAGCGCCACTGACAACTGTAATAAAGTAATTATCCAAGGCTGTGTTTTTACCAAGGTTATCACTGTATTGCACAACCTGGCTTATTGCTTTATTTTTCAATCACCACCTCCAGAGATTGAGCTGCTTTGTGCCATAATAGTTTCAGTTTCAAAGAAATGACCTCACTGTAAACAAACACATTCATTTAATTTAGTTCCAGAATATTCAAATGAAGCTTGTTACACTGATTAGTTGTCAGATTCGGTGAATGTAAACTAGAATTGGCGTATGTGAAAGCACTCACGTTTGCGCTTTCATTGTTGTGTACGTGCTGACTAGTATATGTGAAACCGGTAAAGCGTACGTCTTCTCCTCTGAGGGCATTTCACCCCAGGGCCTATGCCGTACGTGACTGCGCTTGGGTCCGCTGCAGCCTCCCTCTTTACCGATAACGCTAATGAACTTCCTGTCATTTCCTGTAATTGGGGCACTTTGGGCGGGACACACGTGTGAGCGTAGGCATCGTCCAGGCATGTTGATGGCATTTTTCAGGCATATAGGCCGGCACTATGACATTGTTGTTTCATGATTGGGCAGAGGAACCATATATCCTCACGTATTGTCTACGCTAGACAGCTGGCGTATTGGCGGCCATTGCATTGCGCATGTGCATCGAACATAGATAAAAGATCAGCTTACATCATTAGGACAGGATGGACACTAGAACAGACGGATATCAAAGTGTCTCCTCTCAGATTGTCCCTGGAAGACCCAACATGGCATGGTGGGTGTCCATGGGTGTGGATGACAGCATCTCTCTCAACTCTCTCAAGAACAAAGGGTCAGCTTTTATTTGGACTAGTGTCGACGCTCCAGAGACGTAGAGAGATAGATAAAGAAAGGCAGGGCCGTCTGACATAAACTGGCAGTGCTCAGTCATGCAAAGGAATTTATTTCCTTTGATTCTGTCATTGTTGACTTCAGTTGCTGACTGAAGATTTAGTTGAAAATGCATCAGTGTCCTTCAGAACATTTACATCCAGTCAGTTTTGTAAGTTCTTAATTATTATACATAATTTATTGCAATTTCCCACATTTTAGAATAGCAGTGAAGTCATCAAAACTGTCAAATGACACAAATGGAAGATAGTGTGGACGATACAGTGACCAGAAATATAATATATAGAAACAAATCAAAACTGTATTGTAGCTGCTTCAAATGTTTTCTATGTTGTCCAATTACAGTTATTATTTTATTTAAAGCTTAATTTTTAAAGAATTTTATGGGTGCATGCAATTAATATTTGTCTATTACATTTTCTTCTATTTGGTCCAATTCATCTAAAATTGTTCTTCTTTGTCTTCTTTTTATTATCACCAATTAAAAACTTGGCTTTTTAAAAATATTTTTATAGGTAAGTACAGTTTATGTTTGTCTACTAGTGAATACTAAAGTTTGGGAAATGATTTTGTACCCTTTTTTCTTGTTGTTGATTCTATGAGGTCCTGCTTACTCGCTCACAATTTTCCTGATGTTGTAAAGCTGCATGAACGACCAGACAATGTGAGATCCCAGCGATGCTGTGTGTATCCAGATGAGGAAGGGGCCATGCACTAAATCCTGATGTATCTCCAAGCTTTAAGGAATAGATGGTGGATTAATCCTATTGATGCAAGATGAGAAATGAGGTTTGACCTTTGACTGCTCTCTTTATTACTTGGCTGCATCTGAAATTGCATACTTCCCTACTATATAGTAGGCGAAAAACTGTATGTGACAAAAGAAGTATGTCTGAATTCTCAGTACTCATAGGCAAAAAGTATCCGGATGACCTGTGAGTTTCTAAAGGGTGCATGCAATGGACATTTTACTATCGCATGAGGCCACGGGAGAGGATTTCTGAATGGAAGTGAAGCGACGCAGCTGATGCTGGTAGTTCACATGATAATGACAACATGGCGAATGTAGTACATCCAAATAACATTCATAATACGCACATTCATACTATATAGAACATTATTTTTGTAGTTCTCGCAAAGTAATTACTTATTCAAAGTAAAGAGTATGCAATTTCGGATGCAGCCATTTTGTGTTTCTCAAAACAAAAATTCGAACATGGCTGATGAAAATGGTGATGCTCCTCAGGAATATTTACCATCATCTTCTGTTGCAATGAACAAAAATGCATTCTCTTGAATCATTGCATCATTTGGGGGGGGGAATACATTATTTTTTTGTATTCGTGCATGCATCAGATGGTTAAAGTTAAACCAAAACTCCTCCCAAAACAAACCTTTCTTAGGCTTAACAAACCTACACAAACTTTTTTGGGCTTTTTATTTTTGTAAAATAATAATAATAAAAAAAACATGCTGCAGTTGCCAATTAAAAAAAAAAAAAAATACTGCGGATAAGCACAGAGAAAGTGACCGAGTGCTATTTCAGGGTTGTTGTTTTTGTGTGTTGTTATCTGAGTCAGCATGTGTCATAGTGCTATAGTTTCCTGATCAAGCCAATTAAGTTTATTTTTCTTTGCTATTCTGAGATCTTTCTGCCTGGACACGTGGGTGGGATCTGAAGAAACCAATACATTACATTGTGGGTATTTAATTGGGCCTTGTTTTTCCATTATGCTCTTCCTTTAAATAAAGGCTAATGTGACTCCACAGTTCCAGCTTAGAGGACTTTCACCAGGTCACAGGTTTATCTGTATTACTCACAAGGACAAAATGGTATGTCTTTGCCAGCTGATCAGTAAGCCATTTTTAGCTCCAGACATTTAACTTTGAACCGATGGAGGCATGATAAGTTGGTGATTTGTGCAAATAAATCTATCTATCTATCTATCTATCTATCTATCTATCTATCTATCTATCTATCTATCTATCTATCTATCTATCTATCTATCTATCTATCATCTATCTGTCTGTCTATCTGTCTGTCTGTCTGTCTGTCTGTCACTCTTTTAGACTGTTTAAAATCACAGTCAACTTGCTTCTATTTTTGACCCATACAATTATGATATAGTAAATGAAACCTGAAATAAATCTGCCTCCAACTAATTGTTCAACTAAGTGGATCTCTGATGTGAACAAAGTAGATTCCCTAATTAACTTTCCAAACTAAATGTTTGGAAACGTGTGTGTGTGTGTGAGAGAGAGTCTGAATATATTATTAAACCCTCAACAACTGGTAGGTATATTGTGATTAGATAGGAGATTTAGTTTAAAGATGTATTGCACTACAAAATACTAATTGCATTTTCTTTTACAAATTTATTTTTAAAGTAATGTGATCTAATTACCTTTAGGTTTTTTTTTGTTTGTTTTTTTTGGGGGATGACCGTATGTTCATCATGTATGCAAGTGACTAAAACAGAAAGCAAGAAGAATAAAAAAATGTCTTATGTATGGCAATAAAACCAACAAAATTGCACTGTTTATGGTAGAAAGATAAAATAATGTGTAGTTTTTCCAGTTTTTTTTTTCTTCTAAGAACTGGCAACAGACACAGATCTCCTCAGAAAGTATTCTATTCAAGAATTGCCTGTTTGCATCAAATTTCTGCCAGTGTGCCATTTATAATAAACTATTATTAGCAACATCACAACCAGTCTGCCACATCTTATTGTTAGCGCTGTATTTACACTTCTGCAGCGTTCATTAGGCCTGTTCGTATTTATTTATGTGGTTTAATTTACTGCTGCTGAAATGCTTTCGTCTTCCTGCTATTGTCTGAATGATTATCTTCACCTGAGTGATAAGACGAGTCTTTACATTAAATCAGATGCTCTGTGTGTACACCCCACCTTTGTTTTGACTACACACTAATGCTCATACAGTATCGCAGAGAGGAGCAGCTGCAGCGACAATGATGTCAGAGGAACAATAGCTTTATTCTAAAAACAAACTTTACTAGTCTTACAATGATGTGTTTGTAATGTGCAATCAACAAAAAGCTGTAACCAGTGTTGGGGAAAGTTACTTTTAAAAGTAATGTGTTACAATATTGCGTTTATCCCTAAAAAGTAACTAATTGCGTTACTTAGATATTTTTTATGGAAAGTAATGTATTACGTAACTTTTGCGTTACCTTTTCTCACCTGGGCCATGCTTGCTTTTTTGATTTGTAACAACAACAACAAAAGTTATATTTTTGCCAAATGTAAAGGCCTTTTGGTAACGCTTTAGATTACAGCCCGGAAAGTACTGCGTAATTACAATGAATTTACAGCATAACTTTCGATAATTATACGGTACTTATACAGTAAGTACGTGTAAGTATAGGGGAACAATATGTAATATGTAAAGGAATAAAGGGGTAACAACAAATTAAGTGGTACTTACAGTGTTATTATAGACAACAATCTTACATTTGGGAGCAATTTAGCGAGAAAATGCACTGATAAAGTTAAGGAAAGTAGAAAGAACTATTGCAGTCTTTATTAATACATGGGGAAATGTGCTTTTGTTTCATGTAGTTACAGGGTAAGTATGACATTGCGGGCCGTAAATTAAAGTGGAGCTTGTTACCCTCTTATTTCATGTAGTTACAGGGTAAGTAATAATAATAATACTAATAATACTAATAATAATAAATGCAAACAATCTGATATCACTTGGAAACCTTTATTTGAAAAACAATTTATTTCAAAACAGAATTAAAGTTACAGCACTTCTCATTTGTTTCTCTTCCTTGGCTACCTCCTCCTCTTGTTCCTCTTCTTCTTTTTTTAGACGATGAATCTTAAGAGGGAATCCCATTTGATATTCTGTATTTAAAAAAAAAAAAATACAGTACACCCGGAAATGTGCTTACCGTTTACTCATCTTTTACCCTCATGCCATCTGAGATGTATACGACTTTCCTTCTTAAGATGAACACAAAAAGGTTTTTAAGAAAAAAATTAATTATCTGGGAACGCTTATATTGCAAGCTCATTTGTTCCTAAAAGTCGAAGCATCAAACAGCACATACATCAATAACTACAGTAATCCATACGACCCCAATGGATGAAGCAATGTCTTCTGAAGTGAAACGATACGTATTTGTAAGAAAAATACCAAATATTTTAAAATTTTAAACTTTCGACCAACTGTCTCCTGCTGTCAACCATGCGAGTTGACAGCAGGCATGGCATGAGGGTAAAAGATGTCAACCATGTGAGGGTTGAGAGTTCATGCTTGACGTAACTTGAAGCGTGACATAAGAGTGTCGAGAAACTCCCGCGAGAAGTCACGGGGAAGATCACGAGAATTTTTTATTAATGCTCACAACAAAATACACAGAATAACAGATGATGATAATGAGAAACAAACGAGACAGAATAACAGAGACGGCAGTTCTCGCGCGAGTTTCACATGAATCTCCCGCGAGAACGTCATGAAAGCTTCAGGTTGCTCATTACAATGTGCTTCGTCGAACGAAAAGTCGACTCTCATGTAGGCGCTGGTGACAGCTGGTCGGAAGCGAAAAGATGAAAGACGAATAGCCTAAACCATGAGAAAATTACGGGGTGTACTGTATTTTCTTATAATACAGAACAGCAATGGGATTCCTTCTTAAGATTCATCAGTTGAGAAACAAGAGGAGGAGGAAGCCAAGCGAGAAACAACAACAACCAAAAAACTGACAAATTTGTTACTTTCTGTCAGGACTTTAGAATTTGAAATGAAAAGTTGATTTAAAAAAATAATAAATGAATAACAAGTTGTAGACCTGTTTTTAATAAAGTAGTTTTTTCAAATTAAGGTTTCAGAGTAAGTGATATCAGATTGTTTGCGCCCACTGCGGCGTCCACAGAGGAGGTGAACACAGAGCCACCGCCTCACCCACGTAAAAGGAGGAAGAGGAGAAAGAAGGCTTAATTCGGCCTTCAAGGCTCGGAGGCCTTCCCAGAGCCCGCTGTGGGCCCGGAGACCACTCCAGAGGTCTTCCTTGCTCCGCCCAAGCGTCTTGCCCTGCCGACGTCGTCCAAGCGTCTTGCCCTGCCGGCACCGCCCGAGCGCAGTGCCCTGCCGGCGCCAACCAAGCTCCTTGCCCTGACGGCGCCGCGCGAGCACTTTGCCCACGAACCCGCCACGGCCTCCGTTGAATTCCCCAAGAACTTTTTTTGGGGGGGCCATATACCTGAGGGTGGGGAGCTTGTGGGTGGGGACCCTGCCCGGCCACGGCCATCAACGGCCTTCAAACTGTTATGGCCGTCTTTGGATTATAAGTTACAGTGGTCATCTATTGACTCTATCTCGCCAGGGTCGCCCACGGCACCTGACCCGCCGTGGCTTCCCGACACTCCTGACCTGCCGTGGGTGCCAAAGCCACCTGATCTGCTGTGGCTACCCAAGCCACCTGATCTGCCGTGGCTACCCAAGCCACCTGATCTGCCGAGGCTGCCCAAGCCACCTGATCTACCGTGGCTACCAGAGCCACCTGACCCGCCGTGGCTTCCCGTGGCACCTGACCCGCCGTGGCTTCCCGCGGCACCTGACCCGCCATGGCTGCCCATGGCACCTGACCCGCCTTGGCTGCCCGAGTTCCTGGACCTGCATTGGGGACCCCATTCCTGTCTGCATGCAGGTCTCCAATGCACCCACCCCTAGCTGTTCCTTTTATGCCGCGAGGACGCGCCTTCCGGGAGGGGGGCATTATGTTATGATCACCGTCTGTTCCTGTCACTTCCCGGACTACATTCCCCATCATCCTCTCTGCCAGTCACATTCACACACTCCACACTAATCACCACATCCAGCTGCACCTCATTACCAGGACTATAAAGGACTTTCACTCACACCACCTCACCGCGAAGTCTTGTTTTCCCTGTGATACAATTCCGAGTGTTTATACCCTGTCTGATTGTCTGTTACTGAACCTGTTGTCTACCATCTACGATCCTGTGCTGCCTGTCCTGACCCTTGCCTTGTCTACTGTTCTATGAATGATATCTGCCAGCCCTGATCTACTGCCTGTACCCAGACTACGATTCTGCCTGTCCTTTGCTGTTCCTGTTTGCTCCTGATTGACCCTGCCTGTATGACTACGCTCACTTTAATATAAGCTTTGCACTTGGATCCCTGCCTGAGTCCAGCTTCGTTACAACGCCAGATGCGACGCAACTACGAGACGTGACAAAATCAATCAAAAACCACAGCCAATCAGAAGAGCGTGTCACAAATGAAATGTATGAGTACATAATCAAATTCACGCCTGTACAGTAGAGGGCGCAGCTCAAACAAACCTTTCAGCTGTGCTGCCATTCTGGTTCAACACTCTTACTTCAGCAATAAAAACAACAACAAAAAGACCTAAAGTCATTTTTATGGTTGAACTGGATCATCAAAGGTCAGCAGCAAAGACATTTTCAATATACAATACTGTATATTTGTGTTTTTTAACATATTTAATTATTGCAGCTTTGCGTAATATTCTCCCTTTTCTTGAATGCGATAGTCACAACTTCAGAAGTGGGAATTATCAATTTTCCGATAGCACGTGAAGGCAGCATCACTCCCGATTACTCTCAACATGGGGACAGGAGAGGTCAATAAATGGGAAAACAAAATAGGCCTAACTCAGATGTTTTATTGTAAATTTAAAAAATAATGATTTACTTTACTAGTTACATGGGGAAAAAGTAATCTGATTACATAACTCATGTTACTTGTAATGCGTTACCCCCAACATTGGCTGTAACATTATTTCCTTTCCTTTTTTGGATTAGTTGAATTTATAGTCATATTGGGAAATACTACAATCACTGTAAAAAAAAAAGAAAAACAAAAAAAAAATCCAGTCATTTTACAGAAAAAAGCTGTTGTTGCCAGAATAATTCTGTAAAAATATACTGTTATTTACAATAAATAAATAAATAAAAATGAATCCGTAAATCCAGGCACTGGTGGTAAAGAGAAAGACTCATGGTTAATCAAAGTTCATCACAAGTAGCTTTTCCACAAGCTGAGGTAAATACTAATATAGGCCTATAGAAGGTGCACACAGTGTCATGCAGACAAAACATACAAAACATCAAACACTAAAACATTAATTTAAAATAACATAAAACCTTAATATACATGAAAACATAAAACCTTAATGTGTGCATAACTGATAACAAAAAACTAAGAAGAAAAAATATAATTGCAAAAATTAAAAACCATCAAATGTCAAGTGTTACACAGGGAATTCTGGGAACGTCAGTTTATGGCTTTTGACTGTAAATTATAAGATGATTTGTTTTTTTTTTACTTCCAAAAATGTTATATTTAACAGTATTTTACTGTAAAATTACATGAAATGTTAGGTTAGATCTATTACAGTTTTCCCTGTATAATAACTTACTGTTACCCGATTAGGTGTTTACTGTAGCATCTTTTTCAGTTAAAAATACAATCTTTTTTTTTTTTTTTTACAGCGAACTATTTCTATCGTAGTGAAAGTTAAAGTTTCCAGTGAACTCTTGTGCTCCCAGTTTCAAGCCAAATATTTTGTCCTTGACTGTCTGCTGTACGTCAGCAGTATTCTGTAGTAAGAGAGGACACCTTCCTTCCTCTAATACACAAATGACACGTACTAGGAACGAACTAAATATAGCTGCCTTATCTATTTTCAACCACAAAGTGTTTGTAGTTTAGATGGGCAAACAAAACTAACATCAAACAAATAGAGTACTGTACATATGTTTGAATCTTTAGGCTATTGTTACTGTCATCAGTGCATTGTTTAAAGGGGTAGTTCACATTTTGTCATCTTTTATTCACTCTCATGTCAAGGAGAGGATTTGAAGAATGTTCACACTGCTCTTATTGAGTATTGAATTAATGAATTTAGGAGCTTCTGACCGGCCAGTTATTATTTAGGAGTTATTTGGGAATGAGCTTGTGTGTGTATAGATAGATAGATAGATTGACTGTGCTTTATTTTCGTGAAGCATTTTGTTGCGCATCAGCGGTGATAAACAGACATCCACTCGCATTGCGTGTGTAACAGTGGCCAGATAGTGAGATTTAACCACTGCACACTGACGACTGCTAGAGAATGAGGTGTTTAGCGTCATTGTTAGTGCATTCGCCTCGCCTGCCAGCAGTCATCGGGCCAGGGTTTGAGACCGACTCGGAGCAGGGTGGTTAGGATTGGAGGGTGAGTTTTGGAGGCGAAGCAATGAAGAGAGGCGTGGGTTTGTTTGAAAAAAAAAACAAACGCAAAAACAACAATGGATACAGCAAGTAACAGACAGTAGAGTAATTATGGTCATAATAATAAAAGTAAATAAATAACAACTGTAGAAATTACACAAAAAAAAAGGAAAAGGAAATCCAGTTTCAACTATGGTCAATAATATGGTTATGGCCATACAGTTTTTGAAGCAAAAGAGTAGCCAAAGAGTCAGAGGTCTATGAGAGGCACCCATATTCTTATAAGACATCAGCCTTGCCTCTTAAGTAGTAGGTGCGTTGTTCCAGTTGTAATGTATCATTCAAAAGTTGTTTAAACAAATCAAATGTTGGAGACCTTTGTTGATTCCAGTTAAGCAAGATGCATTTTTTGCTATATATGATATTAAGCCAATTATTTTTACAGATATAGGATTGAGTGTCCTGTCCAGTTCCGTACCAAAAAGATATTGTATAGGCGTAATGTCCAACGGAGTTTCCAAAACTTCAGCTGAGAAATCGTGTACCTCTTTCCAAAAATATTTTTTTCCGCATTCCCAGAAAATGTGCATTATTGATCCTGTATACATTTTACATCGGCGACATCTAGGTGATACATTAGGATACATTTTACTCATTTAGGCTCTACTCTTCACCACAAATGGTAACCCTACAAAACTAACATACACTGCCCTCCAAAAGTTTGGAAACACCCCTGGCAAAGTGTGGTTTTGGACGATATCAGCATAAATCCTTATCATTTTTTTGGTGCAAATACATTACAGTAACTTGACATTATCATTGAAGACCAGCAATAATAATTTTCATTTTGATTACATAATAATGGCAATATATACATGTCAAAGTCAGACATGCCCCTTTGCCAGCTGTGATGCCTGGTTACTGGTTTAAACTTGCCCCAGGTTTGTAAAAGAGTTTTGGTTCAGCACACCTTAATAGCTTCAACAATTGATTACCAATTATGTTTAGAATACAATGAACCAATTAGAACCCAGTTTAGGTCAGATAGCTGCTAATGGTGGATATTTTGAGGAATCGAAAATTTTAGTTTTTTCTATGTATAAACTGTTTATGTAATAAAATATGTTTTCGTACTTTGTGTTGTCCCTTATCAGTGCAAAATGATCACAAATTAAAAAGAATTCATGCCAATATTGTCCAAAACCCCATTTCTCCAGGGCGTTTCCAAACTTTTGGAGGGCAGTGTAACAGAACCCCCTGTAAATCCCAACATAACACAACATTAAACACTAACGTATGTCTCCCTATGTTGATCTTGTGCAAAAACACACAAAATAACACTTAATTTCAACATTTATTTATATAGTCTGACACAAAGCATGCTGGGAATTAGATATCTGTTGCAACTCAATCATATTATGTTCAGCTTACTACAATCCAATTTTGAGTTCACACAACTTTTTTCTAGTGAGTAGAACGAATTTTCATTATTATTTTAGTGAAACAACCTCATTTTAGTTAATTAATTTCACTGTTCGGTTTTACAGTGTATAGTTTCCAATAGAAACCTAATAATTCTATTAAATGTATATTTATTTTATTTTATTTTATGTTTTGGACTTTTGTTAGTCTACTATTTAAAAATGTTGATCGGCCTAAATTTCTTAGTTTCCCATAGAAACCTATGGGATTTTTAGGAAAAGATTGTCTACTTCAAGAAACCTGTAAGTTCAGTCAGTCGGAAAAGATATAATACACTAAAGCAGAACAACTTGAGTTTTGGTGGATGTAGCTGGGTTGACAACATTCAAATTGGATGTTGTCAACCCAGCATATTTAAAGAATCAATATCATTCCTTTTATGACATCTACCCATTGTCTTTTTGGAATCAGCATGTCTGCAAGTGTAATTTTAGGCCATCTGTAAAGATATCGCAGGAGTCTGTCTGACATCTGCCTGCTCTTCCTGAAGCATCTGTTCGCGCCCAGCAAAGCTGTCTCAGACAATAACCTGAGCGCCTGTGTGCGTGTTTGCGTGTGCGTTTCTTACTAGCGTGTTTTTATTATATGTCAGCACAACGCTACTGGCTCCAGACTAACACCCCATTGTCTGTGCAACTATTGTTTGTTTACTAGGCCGAGAGAAAGACAAAGACGGGAACAGTTGCTGGTCTACACTTCTAGGAGCTGGCGTCGTGTGGCATCCCTAAACTGGCGGGTGTAGGCTCATTGTTTTGAGGGTCTTAAAAGGGAAGTTCATTTACTCTGGAGATTTGGCAAATGCTTAGGACATGTACTGCAGTTCTTCCGAGCTTCAATGGGATCCTGTTCTGATCTAAGAGACATTATAAAGAATTAAAATGCACTAGAGAAGGGTTGAAAAAAGACAACTAACAACTCCTTTTCATCTCCCAGTGCCCAGCTTTGAAAGCACATGCTCCGTCATAATGAAAGAAAATGAGTGGGACCGATTATCACGCTGATATGAGGTCCTAAATGGGTGGACTACATTCCCAGAGGCCCAGAGGACCTTTGCATGAGACCATGCATTGCCTCTGATTGACCTGCTATCAAGCATCGAGGTGCTGGGAAGCCGTGCTTGCCAGTTGGCCTCATTGCTGATAAGGTCAGAGGTGTGGAGGTCTCTCGGAGAGAACAGGAGTGGCACTGATCTCGCAGTTGGTGGCAAACCAGATTACTTGGTGCCTTTGTTGCTGCTGAGAGTGTTTGGAAAGGGATTTCAGAGAATAGTTCAGCCAAAAATGAAAACTTTTCAGCATTTATTCACTCTTGTAATGTTAAGCAGAATGTCCCAGCAGGTTTTCATATTGCTGAGCTCCAAAAAGAGCAAATAAAGCACTGTATGACTTGTGCAAATGAATTCAAGTCAGCAGCTTTACAGAAAATGCTTGTTTCAGTGTTACGATTCTGAAAGTATTTTGTTAATCATTCAGAAATAAATGTGTCCAAGTTGTCCATATGGCAGTAATAAACAGCTATAATAATATAATATGTTATTTGCTAAGTTAATGTCACGTGTGCTCGTAATGATTACAAGGAAAATATTTGATAGTTTTGACCGCTATATTCCATATTATAAGCATAATATTACAATATAAGGATGATAAGTTTTGTATTTCAATCTACTATGTTCCAAATCATAACAATATTACAATGTAAGCTAGGATCATATTTGATAGTTCTGAATGTCGATCCACTATATTCCAAGTCATGAGGATAATATTACAATATAAGGATATTTGATAGTTTTGTATGTCAATCCATGATATTCTGTGTCATAAGGATATTATTACAATATAAGTTAGGATCATATTTTATACTTTTGTATGACGATCCACTATATTCCAAATTATCTGAAGCAATAACTGTGAAACTGTATTATTTTAGTGTCATGTTATAGTTTTTATTAATGTTTTGAATTAGTTTTATTTTCATATTTTCTGTTTTAATTTTAATTTTAAAGTTTTAGTAATTTTGTTGTGCAGTTTTGATGTTTTTATTTAAGTTTTAGTAGGCCTACATCAAGTTAAACTAAATACATCAAGTTAAGCCTTGGCAACTAGCTGAAATAAAATAAGTTACATTTTTTTTAATATTTTAATGTATTTCAGTTAAAGTTTATTTTAATTAAGGTTAAAAAAAAAAAAGTGTTTTTATGGTTTTAGTTTTAGGGGCTGTTTACAAAACACCGTTTTCAACTAAAAACTGAACTTTTTATGTGTTTTGGCCATTCATTTACACGACAGTGGCATTTCGTGGGCCAGAAAACAAAAACTTTTGAAAACAGGTTTCAAAGTGCAAGTTTTTGAAAATGACACCGTTATTGTCTCCAGGTAAACTACAAAAATGTGAAATAATGTGAAAACGGTGACATCATGTGCATGCGTATTACATGTTCAGTCTAAAGTCGCGTAATGTTTCTTAACTAAGTGACATCGCCAACTTCTGGTCTGGCATCAGAATACAGCGTTTTTAGACGTTTCCGCGAATAATAGTGAACAGGGATCATTTTGACAATGTTGTGGTCTGTACGTGAAAAACGCGAAGGAAAAACTTTTCCATTTTTAGTGCATCGTTGTTGTGTAAATATACCCTATAATAACCCTATTGCGAAAAACAGACTGAAATGATGTTATTCACTGATAGTCTTCCCCACAATATTTCCAATGAGAAGCAATCTGTATTTTAACAACTACTTTATTTTGGATCCCAAAACGGCCAATTTCCAGGATGTTCACACTCGGGGGGATGAGGCTTTTTATTTTGAAAGATAAGGATTACATTTTCCCTACCTTTGACTTTGAAGATAAGGTCTTGCATCATGGCTTCTGCATGCTTGAGTGCTCTGTGCAGTGATTGATGTTGTTTTTATTTTATTTCCAGTTAAATAAACCATTACCACCAGAGAAACCCATTTAGACTGCACTCAATCACTGCCAGAAAGCAGACGTGCCCCACAGCAGAGCATTAGAAAACTTCCTATATAAGTCATAGACTAATTGGAGTAATTGCAGATGCGTACACACAGAAAAATAGACATGTTCGTATTCACATCAATTGAAATTTCATGTCAACCTTGAGAGAGTGTTCTGATTGATATGACATTTTCTCTGGCCTTGAAAGTCCATTAAACAGCAAGAACAGCAGAGCTCATATAGGCAATAAACTTGTCACTTCAGCACACTTATCAGTCATGTTATCTACACCATCACTTTCCTTGAATCTGTTCAGGGAAAGTTACTTTTATCAATTTACGTCGATGATTCCATGACCTTTGTGTTGCTAATGTACACCATATAAACTAATAAAGCCTCTGTATTGGCTTTGAGTTTGAAGCAATTTTCACTCAGAAATTGCTAGTACATTTCACAAATAATTACAAAGAAATAGCAAATAATTTCAGACTGAAATATTATTTTCTTATAAAACATACTAGTAATCTTTGTTTTAGTTGTTAGAAGTGCGACAAAATGATTTGATGTTTTGTATTAGTTCCTTAAATTAATTAGTCAAGTTAGTCAAAAATTCAGTCGTGATAAGTGAGGGCGCATCCCATGGAGCTGAAACAACAGCTATTGTTTTCTGCACGCAAACGTGCTGAGCTCTAATTTATTAGAGCGGGTGAATCAAACTACTGACGTGAATTGTTCTGGTAAAGACAAAAATAACCTTTTGTTTGTTTATAAAACATTTCTTCTGGTGATTACACTACTATGATACGTGACTGTAATCATTGCATCCTTCAGGAAGACATGCTTGTGTTTGGATGAAGACTTTCATCATTGTAACACATTGTAACCCACTGAATCTCATTTTTTTATTGTAATTTTTTTGGTCACTATACATAATTCTCATAATTGTACTGGTGTTATTTCATATTGTCATAACATAACATTGGATCAAGTAGACTATTTAGATTTTACCACACTTATTTATCCAATAAGCAAAATATGACAGAATTTCAAAAATGGAATTCACAAAAATTGTGTTTTAATTTAAAAGTGTTTTGTACTAAATGTTTCAAACCTTGAGAAAACACATTTGAGTAAATGAATCTCTAGTAACTTAGTCCTTTCCCATGTGACAACATATTCAAGGATGTAAAACATTTATCAGATGTAATCTTAATAAATGGTTTTGATAAATTTTTCACATAAAAAATAACAGTAGAAGCCGATTTTTATGGAAGTCCATTTCTGCCAGAAAAAACTTTTTGTAAATTGTAATTATGATATAAAAGCTCGAAATGATAACATACTAAGTCAAAATTTTAATTTACAGGTCATACTTAAAGGTGCAATGTGTAAATTTTCCCTTTGGAGAAGCTACGGTGGCCGTCTGGCCGACGCGACAAACATGTCGTCGTCTGAGACAGCAGAGAGTACATTAGCCGAAGCAATGAGGTTTGTTCTTACTTTTAACAAAGAACGGTCTCTGCTTCTAATAAACCAGACGACGACTACTACTACTACTGTGTGCATATAGAGAATACGAACCGACGTCACGCCTCGTTGCGTGCCGGGGCGGCGCTGCCATTTTGACAGGATCGCCCTCTATTGTTTTGTTTCTGCCATTAAGTGGAACATTAACATTTTTAATGCTATCGTTTGCAGGGAATAGAAGATATTTTATCGCATCGCATGATCATTTTATAATTTTTTTTTTTTTCACTGAAGTTTTGTAGAATTTAGTTTACAATGTTGATCTGTTTACCATGTCGCACGCTGGGCGCTCGCTGCTGCTTCAGCCATCATATGAATATCCAAATAAATCTATGTGATCAACACACTGAGAAAGTCGATTCATTTATTTGTTGGAAACGTTTAAATGATGCTTAAACGAGCATATTGAGTAGGCCTACAACTTGTCATTGTAATTCCCCTTTTCCACGATCACAGATGAGGAGAATCAGAGATTATGGGTCAAATTCAGCGGACAGACGGACACGAACACACTGTATTTTTATATTTATTTTAACAAATGACAACCACACTAAGCAATTTCCTACCTTTATAAAACCGTTATGAAGAAAATGTATAAAATGCTTGCATTTTAAGTGATACTGAAAGTTTATATTTTGGTCTCATCTGTTTTTCTGCATGTGTTTTATTTGTAAATAGAATTTGGTGTCTTTAATATCAGTCTAGGTGCATTAAGCGTTTTCTTGAGAGGAAACCGTTTAAGATATAAACGTGTTGCGTTCATATTTTGGGCTCATTTGCGTATCTTCACACAGTATGCTTTAATAAATATGTACAGAAATGTTTGTTTGTCACATGAAGCGTTTTTCTTGTTAAGCATTTGAATGTCCCCGTCAAGTTCTGCTAATTCACGAGCACAGTGAGAGTCAGACTTGCAAAGGTAATGTTAATTATTAAACCAAACGAAATCAAAACGTTCAAAAACACTTAGCAATGTCATTCTTTTATTGAGTGATAAGCAGTGGGTTTAATAAGTGCCATTATTAATAGATTTGCCATCCGGCGTCTTCTCGTCATCTCCTCGACCTGCTTCCTTTGGTGTTTTTACACGTAGAAAAGGCGAAAAAACGTTTTTCACTGTCTTGTTTTCTCTCAGAACGATGATCTGAGTTACTATCACAATTATCGATGCAGCATTAATGACATACAATGGTGACATTTTTCACAATCATGACAGAAAACAAATTACTACATTAAACCTAAAAATCGGAAAGGCTGCGCGATCCTGTCAAGATGGCGGATAAACAAAGAAGTTACCCAGAACTCAATGCGGCGTGACGTCAGATTCGTATTCTCTGGCTGCGTCCGAAAACTGGAAAAAGCTGCCTTCTGAGGACACATTTCAAGGTAGGAAGGCATGAAGGCACGTCCGAATCCAATGTTAGCTTCACTTCCTGTCTCATGAGATACCTTCCCACAATCCTTTGCTTTCCATTCTGTGACAGTTGAGCAAGAAAAATAAAGATGGCGTCCGAAAGTTGCGTTTGCTGCTCAGTTTATGTATAAATGTACGATTTTGACCAACATATTTCAATTTTGATATCATTTCTATCGAGAAATTACTACTGTAGTAATTAATTATTTGTTTAGTTCTCACCAAAGCTCGCTCTATTTTGCTGTAGATCATTAAACTGTTACGCTGCCTCGGAAAGTCTGTCCGAAATCAGTTTCGTGAGGTTCCTTCATGCTCAAACGCTGCCGTACAAGTCATTCTCTTATAAGACAGCGAGGCAGCAAGACAGCTACCTAGGTTTTCGGACGCAGCCTCTATTTGATGCAAGCTGCCTCTAAACGCGATCTGTAGAGCAGTTTGAGTTAGAAACCTATGACATACTAAGTCATAATTATGACTTTTTATATCATCATTTCGAATTACGAGTCAGTTGGTCATAATCATCGAGTCATAATCACGACCAAAAATTCATAATTATGACATTAAAATGTCTAAATAAAGTAATAATTTTGACTTAGTACTAGGCCTGTCATAATTTAGACTTTTTATGTTGGCTAATAGGGCTAATTAATAATTTTAAGTCACAATTTCTACTTTTTATATGATAAATATAACTTACGTCAAATGTAATTNTGGAATTCACAAAAATTGTGTTTTAATTTAAAAGTGTTTTGTACTAAATGTTTCAAACCTTGAGAAAACACATTTGAGTAAATGAATCTCTAGTAACTTAGTCCTTTCCCATGTGACAACAAATTCAAGGATGTAAAACATTTATCAGAAGTAATCTTAATAAATGGTTTATGATAAATATTGCACATAAAAAACAACAGTAGAAGCCGATTTTTATGGAAGTCCATTTCTGCCACATAAGAAAAAACTTTTTGTAAATCATAATTATGATAAAAGCTCGAAATGATAACATACTAAGTCAAAATTTCAATTTACAGGTCATACTTAAAGGTGCAATGTGTAAATTTTAGCAGCAATTAATGGCACACACCCCTCGCACCCCTCCTATTGGAGAAGCTACGGTGGCCGTCTGGCCGACGCGACAAACATGTCGTCGTCTGAGACAGCAGAGAGTACATTAGCCGAAGCAATGAAGTTTGTTCTTACTTTTAACAAAGAACGGTCTCTGCTTCTAATAAACCAGACGACGACTACTACTACTACTGTGTGCGTATTTGATGCAAGCTGCCTCTAAAAACACCATTGAAC
The DNA here is from genome assembly GCA_003731715.1 of Anabarilius grahami. Classification (NCBI taxonomy): domain Eukaryota; kingdom Metazoa; phylum Chordata; class Actinopteri; order Cypriniformes; family Xenocyprididae; genus Anabarilius; species Anabarilius grahami. The sequence continues at coordinate 2,424,561 of RJVU01051648.1, read as the reverse complement.
ATAGTGACGAAATGCGATCTGTAGCAGTTTGAGTTAGAAACCTATGACATACTAAGTCATAATTATGACTTTTTATATCATCATTTCGAATCACGAGTCAGTTGGTCATAATCATCGAGTCATAATCACAACCAAAAATTCAAAATTATGACTTAGTATGTCATAATTATGACATCAAAATGTCTAAATCAAGTAATAATTTTGACTTAGTACTAGGCCTGTCATAATTTTGACTTTTTATGTTGGCTTATAGGGCTAATTAATAATTTTAAGTCACAATTTCTACTTTTTATATGATAAATATAACTTACGTCAAATGTAATTTCTCATTTCGACTTTTTATGTCATATTAGCCTAAAATTTACCAAAGCATGTTTTTTTTTTTTTCGTATCTTGCGGGAATTGGTTTCCATAGGTTTTCCTGTAGAAAGGAGCGTGCATGGTGTTTTTCTCTCGAGAATGGAAGTGTAGTTCTGTTGTTTTTCAACTGGTCCGGTTTGGTTGTCGGCGGCTCGGCGCATTCGCGTTTTCTCTCGGTTCATCGCCCTTTTTCTCTCGCTAGTCGCCGGGAGTAGTGGAAGTGTAAACTCCGCAGTGGAGTTCGAACGGAGTGGTTAAAGACGCTTTGAGTGCAGAGAGGAAGTCGCTCCATTCCACTCATATACGGAATTCCAGACCGATTTTCAGTGTCTGCTTTGTTTGGCGACATAGGCTCAGTTTGATGTTAAAGGCGCAATTTACCTACATATTCGTGAAATTTACGTTTATCTGCTTGTTTATATAAAGAAATATTAGACTTGTAATGTTGCTGTAAATAATTCCGTACTACAGCAAACCTGCATAGCATAGGCCTAAATCATAAAACGCTAAGGTCACATTTTTAATGTAAGAAATACAAATTATTCGTATATTCATTGGTTTGTTTATTATACTTATTATTAAAAGCATAATAATTATGAACATTTATTACATTTTTCTCACGTTATTTAGTAATATGAGTGAGCACATGTTTTTCTTTATCTTCCGCATGTTTCTAATCATCCTCGATAAAATACAAGATCGTGAGATAAAATATCTTCCTCCATCGAGTGTCAGGGGACAGCAGGGCCTGTTTCATCCGGTGCGCAGGAGGGGAGGGTCGCTGGCGTCGTGGCGGCTGGAGCGCGTCTCAGCATCCCTGCACTGCATCATCGGAATGACGAATCGGGAGGAGGGAGTTTTGGGGTCAGATCCTCCAGATAACCAGGTTCCTGTCTGTCTCTGTCATAGCATATAAAATCATGGGGGACTTGTTGACTGTCAGACTCCAAGAGAGGTGCGCAGGAAGAGAAGACTGCAACCATGACTTTACTCAGACTGTGTGGACTCCTCCTTGTCTGCTCAAGACTAATAGGTGAGCTGGGATTTACTTTCCTATTCTTTTTAGTGTCATTTAATTTCTCTGTTATATATTGGCTTGCTTTTTAGAGACAGTGGGGTCTAAAAGTGTCAGAACTTATTTAAATTTTAGGCAAAGCAAATATTAATATTACAATTTTCATTTTCATATTGTTTTGCTGACAATATTAGTTGTATTGAAAATTTTATATTAAATCAGAAAAGATTTAATATAAATTTCATTTTCAGAAATTTGTATATAAATGTAGCTAGCTATTTATCTTGTTAGTTGTCCTTATCTCCTTTTAAATTTATTATTTTTGACTATTTACTGTTTTTTAACTGATGTCATTTTCTCTTGCCGTGGAAATTGCAATACATTTAACACTTGATTATTTCAACAATAACATATCAAATGGTCACACTTTACAATAAGGTTTATTCATTAACATTAGTTAACTACTTTAGGTAACATGGACTAAGAATGAACAATATTTCTACAGCATTTATTAATCTTAGTTAATGTTAATTTTAGCATTTACTAATAATGCTACCGTTCAAAAGTTTGGGGTCAGTAAGATTTTTTTAATGTTTTAAAAGAAGTATCTTCTGCTCACCAAGTCTGCATTTATTTGATTCAAAATACAAACAAAAACAGTAATATTGTGAAATATTATTCCAATTTAAAACAGCTGTTTTCTATGTCAATATACAGTAAAGTGTAATTTATTCCTGTGATCAAAGCTGAATTTTCAGCATCATTACTTCAGTCTTCAGTGTCACATGATCCTTCAGAAATCAATCTAATATGATGATTTGATGCTCAAGAAACATTTATGATTATTATCAATGTTGAAAACAGTTATTTACATTTTTATTTCATGATGCTATGATGAATAGGAAGTTCAAAAGAACAGCATTTGTCTGAAATCTAAATCTTTTGTAACATTAAACACTACACTCTAAAAAATGCTGGGTTAAAAACAACCCAAGTTGGGTTGAAAATGGACAAACCCAGCGATTGGGTTGTTTTGACCCAGCAGTTGGGTTAAATGTTTGCCCAACCTGCTGGGTAGTTTTATTTAACCCAACAATTGTTTACAAATTACTATATGTCTGGCTTAAAATGAACCCAAAATAGGTTGGAAATTAAAAATCAGACTCATAATTACTAGAGGCAACAATAATAATCAAAAAGATGAGCATTTATTAATAAGCAATTTAATAAATGTTTATTGTTTAAATATTATTAAAAAAAAGTATTAATAAATGTTTGTTTATTAAACATATTAATAAATGTTAATTTCCAACATATTTTGGGTTCATTTTAAGCAAGAAATACAGTAATTTTTAAACAATATTTGGGTTAAATAAAACTACCCAGCAGGTTGGGCAAACATTTAACCCAGCCACTGGGTTAAAACAACCCAATTGCTGGGTTTGTCCATTTTCAACCCAACTTGGGTTGTTTTTAACCCAGCATTTTTTAGAGTGTACTTCTTTTAAAACATTAAAAAATCTTACTGACCCCAAACTTTTGAACGGTAGTGTGTATATATATAATATGCAGATAAATGTACTTACATTATTACTTTCTCTTGTGAAGGAGAGATAACGTTGCCCTTTGAAAAGAAAACCATTATTGTTGCTCTGTTCTTTGTAGCTGGACGTCTTTGATCACCCATACAGGAAGAAATATTGCTTTGTAAGGGAAGCCGGTCATTTCCAGTGTCCATTTAATCTTTTCCTCACAGTCTGTCCTATATTAGAAGCAGAGCTATTTGTGGTAGTGATGCAGTAAAACAGTGCTTTGGCTTGAAAAAAATATCAGCATTGCCAGCTGACTTATTTATTATGCTATGGTTACTCAGTGTACTTTTACAGTGTGAAAATTATTGTTCATAATTTGTGGAACATGTTTCCTTTCATTTTAGATGCTAAATTAGACATCATCACTAGTGACCCAGATGTGCAGGTGGGAACCCAAGTTCTGCTCTTGTGCAAAGGTTGGTGTGTTTAGTTGTAAAAACTGAATAATGGACACAAAGAATGGCCCCAAATTATATCTGGACACACTTAAAATGTCTCAATGACTTACAAAATATCAAACTAAGTGCAAACAAATGATGTTGTTTTGGGAAATTAAACTAATCTAAAACTATTATTTTCTGAATATAGATCAGTTCTCCTCAAGTGTCAACAATACTTTTTTCATTTTGTTTCATTCATTATCTATTTCTTCAAAATAACTGCCACTTGGTTTGATGTTTTGTTATCTAATGCACTGATATTAATACATTTGGTAACACTTTACTTGAAGGGGTGTGCATAAGACTGACATGACACCTTCATAATCATGACGTGACAGTTTTTATGCATGTTTTTGACAGCTGTCATTAAGTGTCATTCGCTCTATTATGTCATTTTTAATGCAAAGATGACATTGTTTGAGATGTCTTTGTTACGACGGCTTGACATAAACCAATACATCATAACCTGTCAGTGTCTTTGTCATGACAACTTGACATTATTTAGCTTTATGGGTTAACGTTACATTAAACTGTCATGTGGTTGTTTGTGACACTGGCTGTAATGAGGCCATTATAATAGTGTCATGAATATTTTCCTGACCACTTTTTTCAGTGGTACAAATTGAACTTGTCATAAAAATGTCATTAAGTGTTAATACTCTGTCAAATTATTTTATGACAGCGTCATGAATATTTTTCATTTCATGTTTTTTTTTCCTCCAACAGAAGGTCAGATAATAGACAATTTCAAATTTCTTAAAAAAGATGACACTGTTCTAAAATAATGGTAACACTTTATTTTAGGGTATTTTAACTAGTTGCTTATTACTATTAGCATGCATATTACTAGAATATTGGCTATTTATTAGTACTTATTAAGCACATATTAATGCTTTATTCTGCATGACCTTATTCTACATTCTTAATCCTACCCAATTCCTAAACTTAACAATTAACTATATTTATAAGCAGTAAATTAGGAGTTTATTGAGGGAAAAGTCATAGTTAATAGTTTATATACTGTATGTGTCACCAAAATAATGTAATGTAATTTTAACCCATAAAGTTTCTTAAATTTGATAATTAATCTGCTATGTCATGTTTATGACAGGTTATGTTATCTTGGTAATGTCAAGTTGTCATGACAAAGACACTGACAGGTTATGATGTATTGGTTTATGTCAAGTTGTCGTAACAAAGACATCTCAAACAATGTCATCTTTGCATTAAAAATGACATAATTGAGCGAATGACACTCAATGACAGTAGTCATGCATAAACATGCATAAAACCTCCTTCATATTCATGACATGTGTCATGTCATGATTATAAAGGTGTCATGTCAATCTTACACTCTAAAAAATGTTTGGTTAAAAACAACCCAAGTTGGGTTGAAAATGGACAAATCCAGCAATTGGGTTGTTTTAACCCAGTGGTTGGGTTAAATGTTTGCCCAACCTGCTGGGTAGTTTTATTTAACCCAACTACTGATTAAAAATGACTATATGGCTGGCTTAAAATGAATCCAAAATAGGTGAGAAATTAAAAATCAGACACATAATTACTAGAGGCAACAATAATAATCAAAAGGTGTACATTTATTAATAAGCAATTTAATAAATGTTTATTGTTTATTATTCATTATCTTATTAATAAATGCTCATTTATTTAGCATATTAATAAATGTTAATTTCCAGCATATTTTGGGTTCATTTTAAGCAAGCAATACAGTAATTTTTATACAACAGTTGAGTTAAATAAAACTACCCAGCACGTTGGGCAAACATTTATCCCAGCCACTGGGTTTGTCCATTTTCAACCCAACTTGGGTTGTTTTTAACCCAGCATTTTTTAGAGTGTATGCACATCCCTTCAACTAAAGTGTCACTATACATTTTCATGTGTCCAAATATTTTGGGGGCCTCTATATATCGTATAACAGTCTGTAGATTTCATATTTAATGTTGCTGAATAACATAAAATAACCAAGAATGTATTGTTTTCTATTCTTTTCTGTCTTTCCGTATACTCTATTGTGCGGATCAGTCGATTCAGAGGGAGAAATCAGTTGGTTGAAGGATGATGAAGAGGTTGATGAAGATCGCCATGAAGTCAAGAAAACTGATGAGTCTTCGAGTGCGCTGACCTTGAAGAAAGTTGAGTTAAGTGACAGTGGAACTTATACCTGTCTGTTTGAAAATGAACACGGCACAAAGAGGACAAACTACCAGCTTTATGTCTACCGTAGGTTCTGTTTCTTGTTCCTGAAGACATTTATTTTTCTGTAAAGCTGTTAATCTTCATAATGATTCTCATGTAAAATTCTGTCCTACAATCAGAAGCACTAGACTTTGGCAAAACACGGACGTACCATGAATTCCTGATGAACCAGACAGTGAGCATTACCTGCCTGGTCTCTGGCAAACCCGAGGTGGAGATCTACTGGTATCGGAACGATCGCATCGTGAATGATGACGGTAGGGGGGGTGGCCATGCTGCAGGTTCTTCCAATCTTTTATGTGGTATGGGGGTCTCCTCACCTTCCTAGCTCAATGTGATGCCTGCAGTTGGCAGAATGGCAGGATGGCGATGGTGGACGAGTCAGCGATGGGGTGGGAGGGGCCTATGCATTTGTTTTCTGACCGATTTGCTACCAAATCGAGAGATGTTTCTCGCTAGTAGTCGGGAAACATCGGTGAACAGTTTGGTTTAGTGTTTTTTCTTCCTGTCTGATGGTGAGAATGAGGCCGTAAGAAAGAGCTCAAAAACATTCAGTCCTGCCCCATTTCAAGTAAACGCCACCATTGACAACCTTAGAGGAACAGTTCACCCCAAAATAGAAAGTCAGTCATTATTTGCTCACCTTCCCACAGATAGAGATTCAGTTTCCTTTGTATATGTTTGGACATCTTCTTGCTTATTTTGCAATGCTTTCAAAGTGAAATGTATCTCTAAATGTTGGTATTTTATGGCATCTAGTTTTTCAAGAATATAGGTAGAGGCATTTTTCCCCCTAGTGAGCCTCTGTTGCTAAACAATGACAGAATTTTTATTTTGGGGTGAGCTGGCCTTTTAAGAGTGTGCGTGAGGGCTTTTAAAGGCTTCTCCTCATGAGTAAAGTAATAAGATTGCATCTTTGACACTGCTCAGGCTCTACCTTCCCTCTTCTCTTTGCACAGGCCGAGGTAGTCTCAGAATCCAGCAAGATAGATCCCTGCATATTGAGAGAATTCAGCAGGAAGACCGTGGAACCTACACCTGTGAAGGCAAGATCAAGGGACGCCCCATAACCAAAAATCTCCAGATCTCTGTTGTTATTAATGGTGAGGACATAGAAGAACTAATCATGTTTGTTCTTAGTGTGGCCAGGGTGAATATGTCCTCTAAAAATTAGCTTTAAATATCCCGTTCTCCAGAGCCACCGACCGTACTGATTCATGAGGAGAGAAAGAGTGTTCATGCCGGACCCAATACCAGTGTGTCTATAGTCTGCCTGGTCAAAGGAACACCCACTCCAAATATTTCATGGATACTGTATGTACATCATCAGAAAATGCTTATTTCCTTCATGCTTTTTATAACTGTGAATCTTCTATGGCTCTCTTTCAAAACCTTGTGGGCTTCCTACATAGGCATTCTGAAACAAGTAGTAAAAAACATTAGAGAAATGTCTATTTAAAGTGTTTCAGAAAAAAAAAAATGTTCCATTAACAATTTAAGGACATTATTAAAGACCAGACAACATTGAGCGAACATTATATTAATGTTACTGAAAGAAAGTTTGTTTATAACTTTGAGAACCTTGCCAGAATTTCATACACATTGGTAATGCAATGTAATGTAATGCTTTACATGAAAGGTTTTTAAAAATATAAAATAATTATAAAAGATCCATAAGAAAAAAAAATTTCATAAAAAACAAATAAAAAGAAAAGAGAAGAACACATAAGATAATACAGTGGACAAAGCGGGAGAAATGCTGAATACAAATAGACTCATAATTAATTCAATAATGAAAAGTACTGATATAGAATAGTTCAATCTAATTAAAAAGGACTGTTTTACCCATAAGCATTATGCTTATTAGACTATCATGTTGTTAGTTTAGCAGCATGCTAATGTTAAACTCTATTGAAATCAAGGCAAGGCAGCTCACTAGGTTTTGGAACAGAGCCTGTTTGTGTTTATTCGTATTTTTAGTCTCCGACTGTTTTTGTATATTTGGAGCTTCCTTTTGTCTCTTAGTTCTCCTTCCATTTATAGATTTGTGTTTTAATAATGAACAATAGTGGCAAAAAGAGTTTCTCATCTCTTCCCTCAGCCCTTCCTCCTCTGATGACTCCCGTATCAAATTCAACACCGATAAGAGTGAGCTCACCATCTCTGCAGTGACCAGGAGCGATTATGGAGAGTATGTCTGCACGGCTACCAATAAGATCGGGGAAAACACCGCCACGTTTGTTCTGGATGTCTCAGGTGAGACAAGGTCCTCCCTAGAAGAATCAAAACCTTGAATGAAGTGTTTGTACTTGGCTGAAAGCATAGAAGCATCGAAAGAGGGCAGTTGGTCTGCATAATCTGTTTTTAGTCAATACCAAAGTCCAGCATGATATCAAAATTGTGAATTTAATGGATTTTTCAGGTCTGTATGGCCAGTAAGCTCTGTCAATTAGCCCGTATGTGTTGTAAAATGACAAATAATGCTCTTTTTGGATGGCAACACACATTTTTATGATCCAGTCAATCAATTCCTAATGGATAAAATCAAGACCAGCTTTATCTTTTCTATCTGAATATCCTGTTCGCTTTATATGTCAAATGGGTTGTGAATGGTGCTTCATGTTGACTTTAAACTGCTGCAAATTTGTTAGTTTTTTCTACTTTATTTCCTTTTTTTTGGAAATTTTGTTTAGCCAAAGATTTATTCCAAGGAAACTTTTTTTCTCTTGAAGTAAGGTGTTTACTACAGTTACAAACACAGATATGGGGAATTTGATCCCATGATAGCATCACGTTGACACTCTCCAATGGGCCAGACCCAAACAAAACACTTTTAGGATAATGGAAATATTACAATAGATTTTTATACACAAATGCATATCTGCAATAGTTGGCTCAATATGTATTTCGATATTTTATGGTTTAGCTTTTGAATTTAATTCCATTTTTGCTTGTCCTATTGATCATTTTCAGAGCGTCCAATTATAGACTTGGTTCCAAGCAAGCTGACCATTGTTCCAGGAGAATCTGGATCTGTGCTCTGCAATGCCACAGGACATCCAGCTCCAACCATAAAGTGGGTCAGGAAGGCTACCCAAGAACAAATGGTGAGAAACATCTAAATAGCTCCATTTTTTATTGTTGTTTGCAATTAAAAAAAAAAACAGAGATTATAAATTATCTTTGAAAATATGTTTCAAATCAAATCTCAAATCTTGCCTTAAACCAGTGGGAATACATGGGAAATGGATTATAATTGGATTATAATTTTCTTTGATGGTGGTGACAGTGAGGAGGGATTCTGTATCTCCAGGAAATTTGACCCACGTACTCTTCTCTTCGGTCTTAATTACTTCTTCCTGTCTCTTATTGTCTATCCTGTTTGCACGAACGTGTGTGCAGACGAGTGTGGAGGGATCTGAGCTGATTCTTGAAAATGTAATGCCCTCTGATGGTGGCTTGTACTCCTGCATAGCCAGCAACCCGGTGGGCACAACCATTGAGGACTTCCAGCTGATAAGTAAGGCTCTTGTAGTGGCTTCAGGAATTTGAGCTCCAAAAATAAGTCTGTCTTCACTGTATAATGTATATTAATTATATAATTTATCTTATGCATCTTGAGGATTACAACAGTTCTTTGTCATCATGCATAACAAAATTTTGGTTTGTTGATATTTATTTCTGCATAAACTTTCCATATTGCTTCTCTAACAACTTCTCTTCCTCTCTCACAAGCCCATCCTGGGGCACCCACTCAGTTCAGTGTGGCCGCAGGGTCCTCATCTTCTGTCCTCATCCAGACTGTCTCAGTGCAGGACGGAGGGTCCTCTATTACCCAGTACATCCTTCAGTGGAAGAAACCGTCCGATGAAAACTGGAGTCAAAGTGTCTTCAAGCCCACAAGTAAATAAGTAACTATAAGAGGTGTGGTTTAGGTTTCGATGGTCCACTTTAGACATTCTACTAACTAGTAACTTTGCAACTACATATCAACTAACTCTCATTAGAATATCAGTTTAGGTTTAGGTGTTAGGGTTCGAGGTAGTAGAATAAGTTGACAGTCAGTAGATTGTCTGTTGGGAGACCAATAAATTAAAGTGTTAAGCAGTCAGTCTACTAATACTCTAATGAACGTTATTTGACATGTAGCTGCAGAATTACTTATAATTAGTAGAATGTCTAAAGTGGACCATCGAAATAAAGTGTTACCGTGGTTTATATTTTGATGATTTTTTAAATTCAAATGTGTGATGAAAATACTTACATTTGTAGATCCCCTGGTGATCACGGGCCTTGAGCCATACACAGAGTACTCAGTTTGTTTTGCGGCCAAAAACTCGCATTACACAGGGAAATTTTCCACTGAACACAGGATCTTCACACAGTCCGAACGTGAGTATCAGCAGGATTCTTTCCTATTATGAATGTAAGCCAGAATCTGCGGCCAAGTAGTAAATATATCCTGTGGTATATATGCTTTAAATATCATGAAAGCTGCATGCTAAATTTGATATATAAATATATATATATATATA
>RJVU01051648.1:2372282-2414385 GCA_003731715.1 Anabarilius grahami | reverse complement strand
CTACTCTCAGCTCCATTTAGCACATTTACCATGTTTAAATCCAATCTGCAGATTTTGGAGAAAATGTAAAAAAAAAAAAGCTGTAGATTCAGTCTGAGTATGGCCAATGGTCTACAGTCCCAACATCAATTTTTAATAATGATAAGACATTTTATTGCAGTTGATTTCATTTCATGCTGTCATTCTTGTTCTTATTTGCGAATCACATATGCTCATGATTTGCTTTCGCTGCCCATTCTTTCTCTAATTGCCACCTGAATGATCATTCCTGCTTGATGATGACCATTCTCCATGCATTACGACCTGCTCCTGGTCCCTGGGCCTGTCCATTGCCTTATTCTGACCTTCCGTTGTAGATGGTAAATCAAAATTTTTAATGCATACATCTCCAGTTGATAGGCTAAAACACAAATCTAATTGTTTACTGTGATATAGAAGTGTGAAAATGAGTTTACCTACATGTTTTCAATGCTGAAGAAAGCAGAAAAAATTAGAAAATTGCTACTTCAGATTTCCTTCAGCATGAAATAAATGTTGGTTTGCTGATCTCACACATCTATACTGTAGTGAATGATTTTGGAGCTTATCCACTGGATTGTCAATTACTTAAGAGTGACACTGACATACTCTAATAACTTAATATAACGAATATTCACACTGATTTTAATGTGCTTTTTATTTGACCATTGCCTAGTTTGTGAAAATATTACTTCAGTTTAAAGGAAATGTGTGTAACAAAAACAGTGTTAGAGTTGTTAAACTTGATTCATTTCTGTGAATCAGTTCACTCCGATTCAGTGATTCATTCTTCACGCTAGTCTTCCTTGTGCTTATTAAGTGAATTAGTATGGAAAACATGCGTTAACTATTTTTAACTAGATTTTTACTGTATTTTAGTTATTAAAATAAACATTTTGAATTAAGAAATGAGCTGTTTAGGAGGAATAAATATCAGAATATACACTACTGTTCAAAAGTTTAGGGTCATTAGGATTTTATTTTTTTTTTTTGAAAGAAAGAAAGAAAGAAATTAATACTTTTATTCAGCTGCATTAGGATGCATTAAATTGGTCAGAAGTGACAGTCAAACAAATAAATGCTGTTCTTCTGAAAATTCACCTAAGAATCCGGAAAAAATTGTTTTGCGCTTTCCACAAAACTATTAGGCAGCAAGAATGGTTTTCAACATTAATAATCAGAAGAAATGTTTCTTAAGCAGCAAATCAGTATATTAGAATGATGTGACACTGAAGACTGGAGTAATGATGCTGAAAATTCAGCTGTGCATCACAGGAATAAATTACATTTTAAAATATATTCAAATAGAAAACAGTTATTTTAAATTGTAATAATATTTCACAATATTACTGTTTTTACTGTATTTTTTGATCAAATGAATGCAGCTTTGGTGAGCACAAGAGACTTACAAAAACATTTTTTTTTAAATCTTACCAACCTAAAATTTAGAATGGTAGTGTATATCAAATATCATCACAATAAGGTTGAAAATACCATGATCATAATCCACCCACCCTAAGATCACCTGTTACAACGTTTCTTTGTTCCTCCTTCTTTCGTTTCTTTGTCTCTTCTTTCCCTCATTTAGGGGAACCCGACAGCCCCGTTCTTTCTCTGAGTGAGAAAAAGTTGGAGAAGAACTCAGTCTCCATCCCCATTAAACAACTGAAAGATGGAGGCTCTCCCATCCAACACTACATTGTGCGCTACAAAGGGGTCAGTCCGAAGTCCAGCCAAATCACTTTTTCGTATCTTTCTGGGTTTTTTTTTATTTTTTAAATGACTTATACCAGTGTAAAATGTCCCGTTTCGAATAGAACCAGGAGAATGACGAATGGACTGAAAATACATTTCCTGGAAACTCCAGCAGAATCCAGCTGAATGGTCTCCAGTACAATGCTGAATATCAAATGGAAGTTTATGCAGTAAACCACAACGACTCCTCCAGCCCTGCCAAAATTAACTTCACCGTCCCACAACCAGGTAGGACTGATTAGAGCACATCAAAAATTAATATGTATTGGCGCTTTTCCACTGCGTGGTACTACTCGGTTCCACTGCAGTTTAGTACGGCTTCAGAGTGGGTGGGATTATACACTGATTGTATAGTTGTGTCGCCTCTACTGCCTTGGATCCTCTCCTAGTCTACCAATGAGTCTGCACCTCGTCTAATGACCACAATACAGCCCTTTCTATTTTCAAGTTGCGTGCGACAGTCGTTTAAAGGTGCCGTAGAACGTGTTTTCAAAAGATGTAATATAAGTCTACGGTGTCCCCTGAATGTATCTGTGAAGTTTCAGCTCAAAATACTCCATAGATTTTTTTTTATTCATTTTTTTAACTGCCTATTTTGGGGCATCATTAAATATGAGTCGATTTAGGCTGCGGCCGCTTTAAATTCTCGTGCTCTCCGCCCCTGGAGCTCGCGCTTGCCTTAAACAGCATAAACAAAGTTCACACAGCTAATATAACCCTCAAAATGGATCTTAACAAAGTGTTCGTCATGCAGCATGTCTAATCGCGTAAGTATGGTATTTATTTGGATGTTTACATTTGATTCTGAATGAGTTTGATGGTGCTCCGTGGCTAAAGCTAACATTACACACTGTTGGAGAGATTTATAAAGAATGAAGTTGTGTTTATGAATTATACAGACTGCAAGTTTTTAAAAAATGAAAATAATGACAGTCTTGTCTCCGTGAATACAGTAAGAAACGATGGTAACTTTAACCACATTTAACAGTACATTAGCAACATGCTTACGAAACATTTAGAAAGACAATTTACAAATATTACTAAAAATATCATGATATCATGGATCATGTCAGTTATTATTGCTCCATCTGCCATTTTTCGCTGTTGTCCTTGCTTGCTTACCTAGTCTGATGATTCAGCTGTGCACATCCAGACGTTAATACTGCCTTGTGTAATGCCTTGAACATGAGCTGGCATATGCAAATATTGGGGGCGTACATATTAATGATCTCGACTGTTACGTAACAGTCAGTGTTATGTTGAGATTCGCCTGTTCTTCGGAGGTCTTTTAAACAAATAAGATTTATATAAGAAGGAGGAAACAATGGTGTTTGAGACTCACTGTATATAATTTCCATGAACTCTTGTTATTCAACTATGCCAAGGTCAATTCAATTTTTAATTCTAGGACTTGCACCTTTAAAGCAAGTCATTTCACAAACAAATGATACTGACGTGGCCGTTGCTGACTATTTAAATCTATCGGGTTTGGTGTCTCATGTTTCAAATCCAATGACGCTGGTAGTGACGATTCACTCTGACCAATCAGTGATCTGCAGTGTTTACACGTCACATTTAGTATAGAGGGTATGCACGTGACGTCACCGTCGACCGTTACGACTGCGCTCACGCCCACTGAGTGGCACAAACACTGAGCGGCAGCATTGGTTTTCAGCGTGAATGTCGCGAAAAACACACAAAACACATCCAAAACGGGGAAGAGCTTTGTGATTGACTGTATAAATAGTTTTGACACAAAACCTGAGGTATATATTTAAAGACTGCTGAAAGCTACAGAAAAAATAAGCAAATGGATCACTGCAATTCACAGAAACAACTGACTCCAGGCAGAGAAACATGGATTTGCAGTTATCATTTTGTGTCAAATTGTTGGATTTTGAGGTAAAATCATACCGTATATTGTATTGTTATATATTGTGTTGACAACTCATCAATTAAATATTTACCATCTTATATTCTGCATAATTGGGTGTTTTTAAGTAAACACTGACAAAAACTATACAAGTTTTAAGGCTATATGTTGTAATATGACTATAAGTGATTACGCGGATTTAAACCTATATTGTAGTTATATAAAATATCCACAGGCATTTGCTTTATGTATTTCCCCGGCGTCGAAATCAGGCACATATAAATGTCAGGAAACACGACTCCTGGCTGCATGTCAGTATCCATGGATTATGTTTCTTTGACAAGTTGTAAGGAACACTTTCGAGTTCAACCTTTAGTCTAATTCGTTTGTTTTACTCGCGTTTTCGCAGTTTCCCCTATTAAATCCAGTCAAGCAGCAGGTTCTTTTGCCACTCAGTCCAGCTGAGGGAGCGCGTTCCGGCGGAAAGTGACGTCGATGCATACCCTCTATTGGTACGGTACGCTTGGAACCCCCACCGAGGTAGGAATATTTAAGCGAGCCGTACCCTTCCGTTCCGAGCCGTCCTATGCGGTGGTAAAGCGCCAAAAAGTGAGTCAAAGTGAGCCGTACCATGCAGTGGAAAAGCGCCATATTGTATGCTTAAAGGGATAGTTCACCCAAAAATGAAAATTCTGTCATCATTTACTCACCCACAAGTTGTTCCAAATCTATATGAATTTCTTTGTTCTGTTGAGCACAAAAGTAGATATTTTAAAGAATGTCGGTAACCAAACAGTTGATGGGCCCCATTGACTTCTATAGTAATTTCAATGGGGTCCAGCAACTGTTTGGAACATTCTTCAAAATATCTTCATTTATGTTCAGCAGAAGAAAGAACATCATGCAGATCCTGAATATCTTGAGAGTGAATATGATTGAATTTTCATTTTTGGGTGAGCTATCTGTTTAAACAAACAGTTCACCCTTTTCACTCTTTAGTGAAATTAATTGTTTCCTCTTTCTCTTGCAGTCAGTCAGCCGATGCTGGGGAAAGGTGGTGTGGTGGGCATTGTAATGTTCATCTTCCTGGTGCTGATGGTAGCAGTAGATGCTTTCTGCTGCTACACCAACCACTGCGGCCTGCTTAACTTCCTCGCTCGTAAACTATTTGGACACAAACTGCCAGAACCTAAAGGGATGGATGAAGAGGCGAATAATTCAAATGGGTAAGATAACTTCATCCTTCCATGTTTATGTTGCAGAGATAGACAATAGGATTGTCCTTTTCTACCCTAGTTTCATACAAAGAGCCATTGTTTGCACATAATGTTAGATCATAGTGATTGCATAGAGTTCTTTAAAGGAATGGTTCACCCCAAAACTGCATCTCTCCATTTCAAAAGACAATTTTATACAAGAAAAGTAGATGCAAAAAAGACAAATAGCACCATAAAGTTATTATAAAGTTAATCTTCAAGACTTGTATATTATATCCCAAGTCTTCTGAATTCATATGATAGCTTTGTGTGAGGAAAAGCCCTCACATCATTTTCATTTTTGGGTGAACTATTCCTGTTCATACAGTACCTATATGCCAAGATGTGCAAAGATTGGCAGAAAAGTATAAATAATTGAATTAGGATGTAAAAAAAAATACACTTTATTGTATTACTCACTGTTATGAAATATAATTGTATGTAATAATGGCAACAAAAAAAAAACACATTAAAAAGCTGATTATAACCAAAATGACGAAAACACTCAGCAATTTGGTTGACCTAATTAAGGTTATATAAAGGGTTATATAAAGTTTAATGTAATAGTTAAGACAAACTAACAATGAAGAATACAAGATTTTTTACAGCTTTTTCAAATCTTGGTTGATGTTAAATTCTAAATCCTTTTTCTCTTTTTAACATAATATTTGTAAAAATAATAATAATACTAATAATGCACTATTGCATTTCTAACAATATAATTATACATTTTGAACTAACAACCAAGGTTAATGAATGTTAAAAAAATATTATTTAAAAATATTTTATATGTATGTAAGTATGTGTGTGTATGTGTGTGTGTATATATATATATATATATACACAAATTTAATTTAATATTGTCATATATATACATTCATGTGTAAGTGTCCCTTATATTTTGACATAAGTCAATGAATCTTCCAGTGTTTTTTTTAAACAGTGTTTTCCATCTAAAAGTCAAATTTTCGAGGTTTGCATTTAGACAGATTTACTGTTTCCTGTGTGTGATTTCACCGCCCTAAGCTTCAGTCCTCATGTGTCCTTTGATACAGAGACATGAAGCTGAGTGGGCTAACGTTTCCCCGAGGCAGCATCCCAAAACTTCAGGCACCTAGTGGGGCAGTGAACGGTGTTCATTCAGAAGTCACATGTGACAAAGCGCCTCTTACCAAATTCGAGTAGGTGCCAAACTCAAAGGGGTGAATGCAGCTGGGCATCAAAGCTGTCATTCACAAAAAATGGCATGTGGGTTTTGTGTTATGCAACCAGACTTAAAGGAGTAGTTCACCCAAAAATAACCATTTTGTCATCATTTACTCATCTTCAACTGTGCGTGACTTACTTTAGGAGATGTTAGTCAAAATGTCTGAGCTTATGTCTTCCATATAAGTAAAGTACATGCTGATTTAGGGTACGTTTACAAGACAACAATGTTTTTCCTTTGCATTTTTCGCGTACAGAAGGAAACGTTGTCAAAATTATCTCCAAAATGATGTCACTTTGTAACTTTGTCACTTTGTAAAGAAACACTACATACCTATAGACTGAATTTTTGAACTACACAGTTTTGTAGTTTACACAGAGATGATAACGGTATCATATTCAAAAACTTTCACTTAGAAACCCGTTTTCAAATGTTTGCGTTTTCTGGCCCCTAAAACACAGTTGTCGTGTAAATGAACGGCCAAAATGCATAAAATCTTTTCGTTTTTAGTTGAAAATGATCCAAAAAACATGAAAAACCATTAGTAAACATCAATGAGTAAATAATTACAGAGTTACATTTTTTGGAGAACTATTCCTTTAAGTCATGATGTAACTTACTCCTACTGCCATTTTTTTAAACCCTTATCTCACAATTTTTATTCTTTTCTCTTCTATCAGTTCCCCCTGAAAACAGTTAAAACAATTCAGCTGCCTCATACACCCAGAAAGCAGCTTTTTGTATTCTTCTGTATCATTTGCACTGTAGAAATAATGATATATTCCCTTTTTTTGTAGGAAGAAACCAGAATCTACTGAGCCAACAGGAGAGGCGTAGAGGAAGAGATTACACAGGACACAATTGGAATTCAATGAGTGAAGAAATTTCACACAAATCTCAGGACATCCGATTGTGAGCTTAAGGGTGAAGTGCATCTTTTTTGTTGTTGTTAAAATATTATATGAAATCCATTTGTAGCCCATGAAGGTTTAAACACTATAGCTGTGTGGTGCTATGAAAACATTGCTGTGTTTGTTTGAGCATCTCGACGGGCCCAACACAGCAAGACTGGCTCAACCAATAGCGTGAGATTTGGGGCGGGACTATCTGTTTGTCAGACCAATGACAGATGGGTGAACGTTTGAAAAACCTGTTTAAAAAGCATAGAAATTACACACTTGACCCTTTAAGTGTTGCAGTCTGGAACAAATCTACAAACATCATGAAGACGACTGTTATTCGCAGGAACACGTTCGAGTCCCGTGTGATTTAGATTAGGCTTGTTATTAAATTGTGATTGTACTACATGCAAATGTAGGATGTTGAAGAGCATTATGAGTGTGATCTAGCACTGTAGATACTGTACATGACAAATGCTGCTTGAGCTGAATGTACGTTCAGTAGTGAGCAGATAAATGCAGAATGCAGCTCAGTAGGATATGATGTTGACATTTTAAAGTATAAAATGAATGTCATGATGGGAGCATAATATTTCACCAGCGCATTACTAGTGTTAATTTATTGCGCGTTTAACATATGCTTGTAGCTTGTATAAAATCTTCATTAAAGGCGTTTGGCATGAGAGTGAGTAAATGATGACCGGATTAATTTTTATGTGAATGATGATAACTTTAGGAAAGATAAAATAGAGCCATTTTTAATATAGATATAACTTTGCATTTTATTTGTTTTAACAGTGTTATCTTTTCAAAATCATATATTGTTAGATCAAATACACTATGTATGTATTTTTTTTCTGGTCAAGTGACATTAAATGTGGATGTAAATACAGATGCATGCAAAAAGATGTACATATAGATTTATTAATAATTTTTTACATTCACTGTACATTGTATATATATGATTTCTTTAATGCTTTTACACTCATTCTAATGTTTGAACCTATGGTAATTTTGTACTCAATGTAAATTTATTCCCTATAGGCATTTGATTCTTTTGAATAAAAAGAGAAAAATATCTACAACACGTGCTTGCTAAAGCTCATTATTCACAGTGCAGAGATTCATTCACTATTTGTAACTGAGAAGGCTGTAGACCACGGCGTCGGCCTCTAGACTGCTGGAACGTGGTCTATAAAACAATCAATAAAAAACATTGGTCACACTTTAGTTTAGGGTCCAATTCTCACTATTAACTAGTTGCTTATTAGCATGCATATTACTATTAGCTGTTAATGTAATCAATAAGGTATGAGAGGATTTGCTGTATCGTGAATAAGTCACGACTGAAGTGTTGTAAGGCATGATGCCAAGTGCCTGCAACCCCTTCAGCCGTGACTTATTCACGATACAGCACCAGCCTCGAGTACCTTATTGCTTTTATAAAATACACAATCATCATCAGGATGGTGATGAGACATTTTATTCATTACCTGTCTGAGGTTGTTGAAGGAAGGTTTAGATCTGCATATATCAGGTTGGTATGGCTTTCTTCAGACTCTGGTGATTTTCTCAGGTTCTCATAAATCTCCTCTGTGACAGTGACTGCAGGTGTCTGATCAAATATAAAACAATAGATATTTATTCATTTTGATAGTCCACTTTAGAAGTTCTTCTAACTATAAGTAACTTTGCAACTTACTCTCATTAATTTGCAGCTACATGTCAACTAGCTCTGTTTAGAGTATTAGTACACTCTGAAAAGTGCTGGGTTAAAAACAACCCAAGTTGGGTTGAAAATGGACAAACCCAGCGGTTGGGTTAAATGTTTGCCCAACGTGCTGGGTAGTTTTATTTAACCCAAATATTGTTTAAAAATTACTGTACGGCTGGCTTAAAATGAACCCAAAATAGGTTGGAAATTAAAAATCAGACACATAATTACTAGAGGCAACAATAATAATCAAAAGATGAGCATTTATTAATAAGCAATTTAATAAATGTTTATTGTTTAAGTATTATTCAAATGTTTGTTTATTAAACATATTAATTAATATTAATTTCCAACATATTATGGATTCATTTTAAACAAGAAATACAGTCATTTTTAAACAATATTTGGGTTAAATAAAACTACCCAGCAGGTTGGGCAAACATTTAACCCAACCGCTGGGTTAAAACAACCCAATCGCTGGGTTTGTCCATTTTCAACCCAAACTTGGGTTGTTTTTAACCCAGCATTTTTTAGAGTGTAGACTGTTAAGTTAGGATTAGGCTTCAGGTAAGTATAAGTTGACATGTATTGCAAAGTTATTGTTAGTAGAATGTCTAAAGTGGACCATCGGATTAAAGTGAGACCAGATTTACAAGTACATAGGCTTCATGCTTGTTTACAATCAGATCAATTGTTCATGTGATTTAATACCTGTTCTCTGGGCTGCTTCTTTGGCGTAAACTGTTTCCTCCTGTAAAGATGTGAACAGATTTGCAATATAGCTTTACATGATGTGTTTGTAAACATAACTCAAAATATCTATGTTTTAAAATTAAAATTAAGATCCAATTAAAAGTAATTATACTATTAGTTGTTAATAATTCAAAATGATCAGAATACTAGTCACAAGATTAAGAAACAATGATTTATGTAAATCAATTAGTATTAGCTACTAGTGCAAAACGTTGCATAAGAAGCAATGCAAGACTGAACGCGGTAAATAATGATGGGAAGTGATGATCAAGGGCTTGCGTAACATGTAGTGTCATTACCACAAAGTACAAACTCATGCAATCACATTTAACACATATGAACTGCATGTTCTCTCAGCCTTTCAACATGCTGTTCATCCACTCACCTTATATTGAGACCAAACAGGACTAACAGTACAGCTATTACAAAGAAAAGCAAAGCTGTTGCAGACAGCAAGAAATGTCGATCAGCCACTATAGAAACAAACAAACAAAAAGAGGGTAAATTTGGGTAAACGGTCACTAAAGTCACAGATTTTAACAATATGTTTTCTCAAAATGGGAAAAAAGTTTTTGGACACCCCTCACATGATATTTTTTTTATAAATATTCACTGCAAAATATTAAGTAAGGATTAAGCTATAGTGTTCCATTCCAAATACAACCTAAGAAACATTCCATATTACCTTCGACTTTCAGTGCTACGATCGTAGAGTTTTGAGAGCCCATGTCATTTTTGGCCGTGCAGAAGTACTGTCCATCATCCTTCTGACTGGCAGCTTTGATGGAGAATTCACAGTCAAATCCTATAGAAGAGATGTTCGCATCTCTGATCTTAAACCAAGTGTAGTTTGTCACTGCAGGATTGGCATTGCTCTTACAGATCAGAGTCAGTGAGTTTCCTTGTTCAATCTTTCCAGATGTCAAAATGGTTATTTCAACATTCTTTGGACTATCTGTGGGGAGAAGCAACAGGACTGGTATTTGTAAGAGAACTTTGAAACATTTGTATGTAATGGTGCAGTTGAAATGAGATGTTGCCTAAAATGTTACTGTGGGTTAGTGAAATCTCTTGAAACTGTCAAGCTTCCTCATTTTTTATAAATCCATATTTAATATGGAAACAGAGTGAGCTGCCTAATAGGCTGCAATGGAACCTCCTAAGTGACTGAAGACATTAGGTGTGTTTGACTTGAAGCGGCGCTGCGCAGACCAATCGGTGTATAAAAATCAATTTCGCAAGAGAGATTCTAAAGCATACAGAGCCGTTTGCCATCTAATCGCTCTCGTGGTACTTTGATGTCAAATACCCAGACATCCCACCTCTCCTGGAAGGTCCAGGAGTTTCCCACATATTGATACTGGCTCCTTGTCGCCCGCAAATTATATACAATATCCTGGAAATCAAGCGGACGAGAGAGAGAAAGCCTGTTTTAGCCTGGTATTAAGATGTGCTTTTGGTGAACCGATCACAAGTGGTCAGCCAAGACGCATTACTGTTACACCTGGTATTATCACAAGTTTCAAATGCATTTTCAGTGACAACTTTTGGTTGGATTTTGCGGAGATCCTCGCCTCTTTTTCATCACTCTGCGCAGCGCAGGGTTGCCAAGTTTTCACAACAAAACCCGTCCAATTACTACTCAAAACTAGCATTCCTGGGGGTAAAATTTGTGTTTTTGGCAGGGTTCCCTTGGTAAAATTTGCATTCCAGGCGCTAACAACCCACGGCAACAGTGTTAAGGTAGCTCAATTCCACTGGAAATCCGAGGAATTGGCAACACTGGCGCAGTGGGCGGAGCCACAAAATAATAAAATATATCCCCCAATTGACTTTTTTGACAATTTCGAGTTTATGTCCTGCAGTTCTGACTTTTTTCTGAGAATTGTGAAATAAACTCGTAATTGAGAGAAAAAAGTCCGAATTTTTTATTGGAAATTTTATAGATTTAAATGTTATCTATGTAAAAAGTTAGAGCTTTTATTATTATTATTTAATATTATTTCATGCTGTAACTTTAGGGCTAATACATTATGTCCCCGAACTGTATATGTGAATATTATGGAGATCGATTGTTTACATCAAATTCATTCTTTAATAGTAGGCTAATTGTCACAAGTTTCATCAGTCCAGTCTGTCTGTTTAACGTTTAACTTCAAAGGGCGTTGTCCATGACGGTATTTAGTTTTTTTTTTTGTTTGTTTTTTTTATCTTACGGACCTCATACTTGTATGTTCGGAACAGACTTTGCATCAGGAGTGTGTCTATGATGCCTTAAAATACTGCCTACTTAGGCAGCTTACTACGTTTTTAAACAAACCCAGGATGTGCTTTAAATAACAATCTAGCCTTAGGTTCAATGTAAACTTACATCTCACATCAAGCAATATTTCGTCTGCTGAACTTGGGCTGCTGTTCTTCAGACCACAGGAGTAGTTGCCAAAATCATTGTGAGAGACAGAAGAGATTCGGAGCTCATTCTCAGTGGCTTGTGGAAGCAGAATGTGGTTTTTAAACCAGGCAAACGGTCCTTGTTCCGGGGTACAGTTTTCTGTGCGGCATCTCAATGTCACAGAGTCTCCTTCATGGATGTGTCCGTTCATCTTTTGCGTTGTCACTGTTACTCTAAAAGGTAGAACTGTTAAAAGTGGTAGATTCATTAAATGTAATCAGAAACTGGTTTAAAAACACACATTAAAAAAAAAAATAATAATAATAAAGGTCACCAGTGCTAAACCAGAATCAGATTCCATCCTGGTCTATGATGGTGGACCAGCAGAACTGAAATTGTTCATGAAACTGGTTTGACCAACATAGCCCTTCTGATTGAAGCTGGTTGACCAAGGAAATATGGATCGTTAAAGGATTAGTTTACCCAACAATGAAAATTCTGTCATCAATTACTCACCTTCATGTCATTCCAAACCCGTATAACTTTTATTCGTCTTCATGAGACAAATGAAGATATTTTTGATGAAATCTGAGAGCTTTCTGTCCCTCCATTGACAGCTACACAACTACCACTTTCAAGGCCCAGAAAGCTAGTAAAGACATCATAAAAGTAATCCATGTGACTCCAGTGGTTTATTCTCAATTTTATGAAACACTGCTCTTGTGAACGCATGTTGGAGATTAATATTTTGTAAATAAAGTGGTAAATTATATATATATATAATTTTTTATTTATTTATTTTTTTTGCGCAAACAAAGCATTTGCGTCACCTAAAAACTGAGGTTAAACTAATGGAGTCACATGGATTACTTTAATGTCTTTACAACCTTTCTGGGCCTTGAAAGTGGTAGTTGTGTCGCTGTCAATGGAGGGACAGAAAGCTCTCAGATTTCATCACAAATATCTTCATTTGTGTTCCGAATATGAACAAATCTCTTACGGGTTTGACATGAGGGTGAGTAATTAATGACAGAATTAAAAAAAAATTTGTTAACTATAAAGCTATGGGTACACCAGCACACCAGCATCCAAAATACAACATATGCTGGTGACTTTACAACAGGGATTGTGGTTTTCATGAGTCATAAAAATTTGGTCTTTCATTTACCTGCTACGTTGAGGTATATGCCACCTGGTCCAGTATATTTTCCACGATAATCTGTTTCAAGGCGAAAGAAATATTTTCCAATGTCACTTTTTGAGACATTGTGTAATTGCAAGGAGCAGTTTTTGTCTTGGTTTGCATACACTGTTCTGTTTTTGTACAGTTGGTCAATCTCTGCCGCCATTGAGTGATGGACAGATATTCCCTGCTGTGATCCGTCTTGTTTCTGATGTTTTTTTGGTTTGAACCATTTTGTAGTTTTAAGTGTGTAAAAAGATTGATAATCAAATGAGCAGGTGAAATCCACAGATGATCTTTCAAAAACACATATGGAACGAGGTTTGTATGAAACTGACCATGAAGCCAGAGCAGCTGAAACACACAAAAATGTTTGTTAAGGCTCCAGTAAATCATCACTGCTCTGATTCTAATCATTGCTCCAGATGATTCTAACAGACTATCAATGATCAGATCTGAACAAAAAGTGCAGCAGCAAACAGTGGTTCTAATCCAAGGGCTCTCAGCAGTCAGCACACTTCCAAGGGATCCACAAATATGGCTTAAAATGATTTAAAGTAAGACAAATATTTATAATCTTTATAAGCTAAAATAGCTCAAATAAATAAAAAAAGAAGACATTTTTCTTATTTTAATTTGTTCTTTCAACAAATGTAATTTTTTAAGACCCAGTGATCCATGGGCTTTGGGATGGGAAACCGATATGCTATATGAGGGTGTTTTAAAGGAATAATAATTAAAAATAATTTAAAGTCATGGAAATTTGGAGAATGATTTTTTTATTTTTTATTTTGTTATGTCAAGCTCTAAAATATTTTATTTTGGCAGAAACACTTAATCATGAATGACTGGAAATGTCATGTAAATTCTTTAGTCATAAAAAGTGTGAACCCTGAAATTAATTTTTTTAATATTAATAAATTTAATTTATTTATNTGAAGTCAATAAGTTTGAGAATAGACACTATTTACTGAATAATATTATCAACAAATAAAAAAAATACTCAAATAAAACAGAAACTCACCTGATAGAGACAGCTGCAGTAATATGCTGATGAAAAACATGTTGTCCCTTTAGAGGTTTTGTCAAAGAAATCACTTGTTTCTTTAGATGCTTCAGTAAACTTCAGTATTTCCCCATGACAGGCCTAATATAAGCTTGCATGTTGCATCAATAAACGGATATCCTTGTTCCATTTTGAAATCTTCCTTAAATCAGTGCTTGTAATTTAATTCTGTTATTCTATGCTTAAATTATAAGAACATATGGTTAGATTTGAAGCATTGGGGGGCAGAGCACATGTTTATAATATTTCTTTAGTGAAACAGTTTCTGCAGATGATTTTTACCAAACAGGAACCCAAACAGGAAATGTCATGCTGATGATTCAAGAATTTAATAAGTGTGGAGGAGGTTGATGGACGTCAGTGAAAGTTATTCTTACAGATTTTCTGAGTTTCTTCTCTTTGAAAAGAGGGGCAGTAGCTCCATGTACCACAACTGCTACATAGAAGATAGCACGGAATCTCCAGAAAAAGAAAAAAAAACGGTAATTAATAGGATTCCACTTGAGGATGTAGTATAAATGCTCTGGTGAACGTTTGTGACTGTCAGCATATTTTAAAGGATTAGTCCACTTTCAAATAAACTTTTCCTGATAATTTACTCACCCCCATGTCATCCAAAGATGTTCATGTCTTTCTTTCTTCAGTTGAAAAGAAATTAAGGTTTTTGATGAAAACATTCCAGGATTTTTCTCCTTATAGTGGACTTCAATGGACTCCAAACGGTTGAAGGTCAAAATTACAGTTTCAGTGCAGCTTCAAAGGGCTTTAAACGATACCAGACGAGGAATAAGGGTCTTATCTAGCGAAACGATCAGTCATTTTCTACAAAAATACAACTGTATATGCTTTATATAAACAAATTATCGTCTTGCAAGTGCTTCCGCTTTCCGCATTCTTCAAAAAGCTTACGCTGTACGTCCTACGCCTTTCCTATTCACGGAAAAAAAAACTAAACTGGCGCCGTGTTCCTTCCGTAAGTATAATAGGAAAGGCGTAGGACATACGGCGTAAACTTTTTGAAGAATGCGGAAAGCAGAAGCACGTGCAAGGCGGTCATTTGTGTTTATAAAGCATATACAGTTGTATTTTTTTCGAAAATGACCGATCGTTTCACTAGATAAGACCCTCATTCCTCGTCTGGTATCGTTTAAAGCCCTTTGAAGCTGCACTGAAACTGTAATTTTGACCTTCAACAGTCTGGAGGCCATTGAAGTCCACTATAAGGAGAAAAATCCTGGAATGTTTTCATCAAAAACCTTAATTTCTTTTCGACTGAAGAAAGAAAGACATGAACATCTTGGATGACATGGGGTGAGTAAATTATCAGGAAAAGTTTATTTAAAAGTGGACTAATCCTTTAACTCATCTGTAGCCTACGGTTTTTGTGGTGTTTAGGCCCAAAGGTATGTTGTGGCGCTAGTCTATAGCGCCCCCTGCTGTCAAGGCACAAGCCTCACTAAATTCTTAAGATGCTCATCATGTAAACACGAACAGTGAAATTAACCAAATGAATTAAGCTTATTTCACTCAAATATTATTAAAAGTTCATTGTACTTAATATAAAAAAGGGAACTGAACCCAACAAATGATTTGGCCTAGAGTAAGATAAGCGAATGCGCGCAGTTCTAGTTTCTAACATGCTTTGCCTCAGAGTGCATACAAAAAAATAAATGTCTTTTTCCACAAGATTAATATACGCAGAGAAGTTTTAGTGTTTAATCTTCTGTTGTGTTGGGATTTACAGTGGACAAATGTAGGGGAATAGTAGTGATTGAGGGACGATTTCGGACACAGCCATGATCTCATTTTCCTGCGCGCTGCGCCGAGGAAGGACCGAATGACTCCTGTGACGCAATTCCTCTGCGCCCAGACAAGCGGTGTCGTTGAGGAAAACAAATGATACAGATCCGTTCATTTGTTTTATTATTTTATTCCTGCATTTCGACTTGAATTTCTTCATAAGGACAGATTTCACGGCGAGTATGTATTAAGTTGACTTCAGCAGAGCTTTAGATAAAGTTTATATCAGTTAAGAGCTTTGAAACCGAATCATGTGGCATCTGAACATTATTGCTCAAATCAGTTAATCAGTATTTCTACTTTATTCCTGTAAAACTGGACTGTTAAGGTCAATTTACCACAGATGGTATCTAATTGTTTTGTTTATGCTTGTTGAACTCCGTTCTTATTTGTTTTCTTTACAAGAGACACACTGGTTGTGTCTCAACTTAGTGTACTGCCTAGTTAGACAGACTTTTAAGGGCGTGCAGCATGTTTGGAGTGCATGGGTTTGCATCTTTGTAAGCATCATAGCAGTTTGCAGCGTTTTAGGGCATCAAAGGTGCATTGGAGAAAGGTTTGTGATCCCCCAAAATGTTAGACAGTCAGCTTGCTGTGTTTTGAGACACAGATATTGATTTATTGATTAATTTACTGAAGTTTTACTGTTTTTTTTCTTTTTGATTTTTGCAGAAGACGCTCAGTATGGCGTTAAAATCTGGAGAAGAGCGCCTGAAGGAGATGGAGGCAGAGATGGCGCTGTGAGTTCTTCACTTTTCACTTATGTTCAGTTCCAGCTGTTTATTTGTGTGTAGAATAGAGCATTTCTGACTTTATGTATGCTGACGTTGCTTCTCCTGTAGGTTCGAGCAGGAGGTGTTGGGAGGACCTGTGGCACCTACAGTGGTTGAAGCTGTTCCAGTCGCTCTGGCAATGCCAGCCGTACCCATTGTCAGGCACATCATTGGTACAAACACCTACCGAGAGGTATTAATTACTTATTCAAAAAAACTAATATTTTACTTTGTATATTTTTGTATGCAGGGGTCCAAAAGACTAATAGTGAAAATGCTTTTGCATAATTTTTGTGATTGAATAATTTTATTTTTAATTACAAACTATTTTATTACATATTATTATAAGTGAAAAATTTAATTAAAATTGAAACATTAAAATATATATTTAAAATAAAAATCCTAAAATTTTTAATNATTTTCATTGTGGTTTTATTATTTATATATATATATATATATATACACACACACACACTACCGTTCAAAAGTTTGGGATCGGTAAGATTTTTAATGTTTTTAAAAGAAGTCTCTTCTGTTCACCAAGGCTGCATTTATTTAATTAAAAATACAGTAAAAACAGTAATATTGTGAAATATTATAACAATTTAAAATAACTCTTTTCTATTTGAATATATTTTAAAATGTAATTTATTCCTGTGATGCAAAGCTGAATTTTCAGCATCATCACTTCAGTCTTCAGTGTCACATGATCCTTCAGAAATCATTCTAATATTTGATTTGCTGCTCAAAAAACATTTCTTATTATTATCAATGTTGAAAACAGTTGTGTACTTTTTTTTTCAGGATTCCTTGATGAATAGAAAGTTCAAAAGAACAGCATTTATCTGAAATACAAAGCTTTTGTAACATTATACACTACCGTTCAAAAGTTTGGGGTCAGTAAGAATTTTTATTTTTATTTTTTTGAAAAGAAATTAAATTAATTAATACTTTTATTCAGCAAGGATGCATTAAATCGGTCAAAAGTGACAGTAAAGACATTTATAATGCTACAAAAGATTATATATAAAAAAAACGCTGTTCTTTTGTACTTTTTATTCATTGAAGAATCCTGAAAAAATATTATACACAAATATTTTGTACAATTGTACACAATAAATGATTCTTGAGCAGCAAATCAGCATATTAGAGTGATTTCTGAAGGATCATGTGACACTGAAGACTGGAGTAATGATTCAGCTTTGCATTACAGGAATAAATTACATTTTGAAAATTTTTCAAATAGAAAAGTTATTTTTTTTATTTCACAATATTACTGTATTTTTTATTAAATAAATGCAGCATTGGTGAGCAGATGAAACTTCTTTTAAAAACATTCAAAACCTAACCGATCCCAAATATATATATATATAATATATTATACACACAATTATGGTTATTTGTTTGAATGAATGAATGGTTTATGAATGAGTTTTATATAGCACTTTACAATCATGTCAGGGGTCTCTCCTCAACCACCACCAGTGTGCCCCATCCACTTGGATGATGCGACGGCAGTCACATTACAACGGCGCCGGTTCGCTCACCACACACCAGCTATAGGTGTAGAGGAGAGAGAGTAACCCTAAAAACATTAATTTACTTTCCTTTAAACATTCATCAATTTAAACTAGTCATTTGTATTTATTTTTTGCTAGGTCCAGCAGAGTTTGGAGGCAAGAGCTGCCACTTTAGTTGGTCCGCCACCTACATTTGTTGGTCCTGGTACAACAATTTCACACTCTTGTTATACAGTTGAAGTCAAAGTCATATATAGATATCAGCTGACAATCATCTGATATTTATTTGTAGCTATGCCGGCAGTAGCGCCTCCTCCAATGATGCGTCCAGCATTTGTCCCGCACGTCTTACAGAGACCAGGTAATCAGGATTCCTGTTATTATTATTATTATTATTATTATTATTGTTGTGTGTGTATATCTCTCTCTCTCTCTCTCTAAATATATATATCGCTGGGCAATATGAATCAAAAAAATCATATCTCTATATTTTTAGGCTTAATGGCGATATGTGATATATTTCAGCTTTTTCTATTTTGATTTTTCTTTAAATCTATTTTCTAAAAAAAAAATAATAATAATAAATGTAATTTCACATCCTGCCCAATGTTGTCCTACAAACAATGTTCATATTGAAGGCTATGAAAACAAACAGTGAATGTAACCATGTAAGCTGTGCTAGATATTATGTGCAAAATCACATAACATTCTAATATTGTAACAACATTACAAAAACATATATTTTAGTCAGAATTACTGTTCTCTGTCTGTTTGGCATGCATGCGCAGGTGTGTGGTGCTCATTCACTGAAACCTGTGAAGTTTAAAAGGCTCGACCTCTTCTGACAGCAAAATGGAAATACTTGCATGACTCTCTTACATTTACATATGGAGAATATACCTGTGAAATATAAGTTATGCACTGAGGAAAACGTCACATATCAAACGCATTAAATAGCGCAAGTATCTGTCACAGCATCTCACGGGGCAAGCCGCTGAAAACTATATGTGTTAACTATATCTTACAAGTTATTTTGAAGCCCTTAAAGGGTTAGTTCACCCAAAAATGTAATTCTTTCATTAATTACTCACCCTCATGTCGTTCCAAACCCATAAGACCTTCGTTCATCTTCGGAACATAGATTAAGATATTTTGATGAAATCTGAGAGCTCTCTGACTTCTCCATCAATAAAATTAGTCCATGTGACTACAGTGGTTCAACTATTTGCGTTCCGAAGATGAATGAAGGTCTTACAGGTTTAGGCTGAGTAATTAATGACAGAATTTTCATTTTTGGGTGAACTAACCCTTTAATATAAAGCATCTCTCATGTTTAGGACAAATTGTATAATGCACTTTCCCTGCAGCAGGTCACTCTGTGTTCTCCGCTACATTTCAGATATGCTTGTAATATCAAGCTACTATATGAATTGATATAAAGGGTTTATTGTTTATAAAAATATATTGCTATATTTTTTTTCCAGTGGGTCAGAGAATGCCAGTAATGCGTGGTCCACCTCCTCAGGGCATGATAGCACCTCCTCTTCCCAGACCTCCACCTCCTCCACCCATGATGATGGCTCCACCTATGCCAGGACCTCCTCAGCCCCAAATGGGTCCAGTCGGACCACCCATGGGGCCCATGCCACAAGTGGGTATTTTCTGAATTGTAATCAGCCATCAGGGTATTTTTAAGGTTGCCTTGTAGTTGTACTGTAAAAATGGAAATGTCTATATCACAAATGTTTTTTCTCAATTAATGGCAGGTTGGAGGCATGAATCCTATGCCTCCGGCACCACCGCGGCCTATGGCTCAAGGCCCTGCGAAGATCACTCCCAGTGTTATACAGGCGGCCCCCACTGTTTACACAGCACCCCCTGCCCCTAAGAGAATTGACTACAAGAGCCTGAAACAAGCACGCATGGTAATGAATCAACACACACTCGACTGTCCTATTTCACTAAAAGCCCAAAATGCTAGTTTCACTGATTTGCCTGAAAGTTCGGTGCTGATATTTAATATAAATCACACTCACAAGGTGTAATTTCTAGCTGATGAAATATTTTAGACATGAGCATAAGTAGAAAAATATATATATCCGTTATAAAAAAAGTCCCCCTGCAGTCAATAAGTTTGTTCCTTAAAACTCATCTAATCAAAATTACATATTTACATTTTTTTTGTATGTTTTCTGTGAAAATAATTTCTTCATACCTTAAAATAGCTTGAATGTAACTCTACACCCTTGCTTCATTTAGTATTTGTGACCCATGAATATGCAAATTAGTCTGCCTCCACTCAATCACACCAGCTCAGACTACCTGATTCACTCGCTCAATGTAGTAAACGCTACACAATGGCAAGTGGCATGTGTATCACATACACATGATAAAACAAGCTCCATTCTTCCTTTTTTCTTTCTGCATGTGTTTTTGTGCCCATGCTCATGGAAAACTTGGGAATTGCAGGAAAGGTTTACAAATTGTGGTTTCCATGCCTGGATAAGCCATGGAAATTCATTGGTCAGGTGGTGTGGAAACCCTGTAGGATGTTTCCACAGCATCTATTTTGACATTTAATATCAAAGCACCACACGATTCATAATAAAAACTAGTAAGTGAGAAATTTAAATCCCCTTGTGTTTCCTTTATAATGCTTTCCTGATTATCTAAACCTTCTCTTGGCTCCTTTTCTCAGGAGGAGTTGTCAGCATTGGTGGCGGAGCAGCAGGCCGCAGTCATGGCAGCTGGACTCCTGGAATCAAAGAAGGAGGCGGTCACTGATGACAGCAAGATCGGGCCGAGCATGCCAGAGCCTGAGCCTACACATGTGGAGGTTTAATATTAATTAATTATATAATTTTACATTTTACACTTACTTTAACATGTATTTATCATGTATTAGTAAGTTGTGGAACCGAACTATGGCCAAAATATTTATATTTTTTCCCCGCATCGTGTGCGGGGCTCCATGTTTTAGCACTTTAAAGGGTTAGTTCACCCAAAAATGAAAATTCAGTCATTAATTACTCACCCTCATGTCGTTCCAGACCTGTAAGACCTTCGTTCATCTTCGGAACACAAATTAAGATATTTTTGATAAAATCCGAAGGCTCAGTGAGGCCTCCATTGCCAGCAAGATCATTAACACTTTCAAACGCCCAGAAAGGTACTAAAGACATATTTAAAAAAGTTCATGTGACTACAGTGGTTCAACCTAGGGCTGGGCGATATATCGCATGCGATTGTCACACGCATTTCGTCAGTAAAGCCGGTTCCTTGATTACCGCTAAATCGCCATCACCTGCTTTCAAATGGAGCGGCATATAATAGACAGAACCGTAGTTCACTGACAAGCCACGCAATATTGCGTTCATTATCGAAGGCGATTCATCTGCGATATGAACGTGATATTGCGTGGCTTGTCAGTGAACTACGGTTCTGTCTATTATATGCCGCTCCATTTGAAAGCAGGTGATGCCGATTTAGCGGTAATCAAGGAACCGGCTTTACTGACGAAATGCGCGTGACAATCGCATGCGATATATCGCCAAGCCCTAGTTCAACCTTAATGTTAATTATTTACAAATCTTTTATTTTGAATCAGTGGTTCAGGAGTGCGTTTCCTGAAAGCATCGTTAGCCAACTATGGTCGTAAGTCCCATTGAACTCTATTGGTAATGACGAAACTTGGGACCATAGTTCGCTTTGGGAAACGCACCCCAGAGCGTGAGTCAAACTGCCAAATCATGCCCCCCAGTGGTGAACTATTGAAATTTCGAAACACTTATTAGGTAACGAAGCCTCATTTACTGAAATCACATGACTTTGGCAGTTTGATACACTGATTTGAATCAAAAGATTCGTAAAGCTTTGAAGCTTCATGAAGCAGTGTTTTGAAATCGGCCATCACTAGATATTGTTGAATAAAGTCGTTATTTTGTTTTTTTTGCCGCACAAAAAGTATTCTCGTCGCTTCATAACATTAAGGTTGAACCACTGTAGTCACATGAACTGTTTTAAGTACATCTTTAGTAGCTTTCTGGGCATCTGAAAGTGTTAATTATCTTGCTGGCAATGCAGGTCGACGTAAAATTACACTGTAGTCACATGGACTATTTTAACTATGTCTTTACTACCTTTCTGGGTCTTGAAAGTGGTAATTAAATTGCTGTCTATGGAGGGGTCAAAGTTAAAAAATATCTTAATTTGTGTTCCGAAGATGAACGAAGGTCTTACAGGTGTGGAACGACATGAGGGTGAGTAATTAATGACAGAATTTTCATTTTTGGGTGAACTAACTCTTTAACTTAAATGTATTTATTGTAGTTTTTCATCTAATTTATATTTAGTTTTATTTCAGCTTTATACCTGTTTATGTTAACGTTTATATTAACGTTAA
Source organism: Anabarilius grahami (assembly GCA_003731715.1). Classification (NCBI taxonomy): domain Eukaryota; kingdom Metazoa; phylum Chordata; class Actinopteri; order Cypriniformes; family Xenocyprididae; genus Anabarilius; species Anabarilius grahami. The sequence goes on along the minus strand of RJVU01051648.1, from coordinate 2,391,774 downwards.
CATAAACGTTATTTCTAATAGTTTTGTGTAACACAGGATAAAGAAAGATCATTTCAAACAATTGTTTAGTGTAAAGGAATTCTTGATATGAATATTGTTCTAATTATTTCTTATTTGCATATGCCTAGCCTGCTGATACCAGCACAGAAGATAAGAAGAAAGGGAAACAGGAAAAGCAGAAGAAATGCATCCGGGTTGCAGCTGGTGTCACGTGGGAGGACACCAGCCTATTAGAGTGGGAAACAGGTGTGTGAACATTTACACAATACAACCTTCTCTTTTTACTTTTCTTTTTAAAGAAGCCAAGCACATTAAGAAATGATCTGTCTTCACAGATGATTTCCGAATATTTTGTGGAGATCTGGGAAATGAGGTGAACGATGACATTCTGGCGAGAGCGTTTAGCCGTTATCCATCCTTTCTGAAGGCGAAGGTTGTTCGAGACAAACGCACTGGGAAAACAAAAGGTTACGGCTTCGTGAGTTTTAAAGATCCCAACGATTATGTGCGCGCCATGAGAGAAATGAACGGTGAGTTAATAAGGATAATATAATGCAGACAAATGGTTATTTAAAGTTGCATATGCATTACTGTTGAAAATCTGGGGATTTTTTTCCTTAATTTTATATTTTAAATTAATACTTTTTTCAGCAAGGATGCATTAAATTGATCATAAGTGACAGTATAGACATTTATAATGTTACAAAAGATGCTGTTCTTTTGAACCTTCTTTTCATCAAAGAATCCTGGAAAAATGTATCGTGTTTCCACAAAAATATGAAGCAGCATAACTGTTTTCAACATGAATAATAATAAGTTAATAATAATAAATGTTTCTTGAGCAGCAAATCAGCATATTAGAAAGATTTCTGAAGAATCGTGTGACTGAAGACTGGAGTAAGGATGCTGAAAATTCAGCTTTGAATCACAGGAATAAATTACATTTTGTAATATATTCACATAGAAAACCCTTCATGTAAATTGTAATAATATTTCACAATTTTTCTGTTTTTACTGTATTTTTTATTTTAAAAAATGCAGCCTTGGTGAACATAATGCAAACACTTTAAATGATCTCCAGGACATTATTTATTTTTTGAAAAGGTCCGAAGTCAATCTCAAACTTGTATCTGTATCCAGGACATCTGGAAAACTCACACTCTCTTGTCTTTGTCTTTAGGGAGGTATGTGGGCAGCAGACCCATCAAACTGAGAAAGAGTTCATGGAAGGATCGCAATCTGGAGGTTGTGCGTAAGAAACAAAAGGAGAAGAAGAAGTTGGGACTGAGATAATCCATCTGTACTGATACTGTGGACTTGATTTATGTGACCCAGGACATATATAACGAGTAGGAGTCATTCACACTCCTCCATTGCAAATAAACAAGCGCCAACTTCCCATTTGGCCCTTTTTTACTAATAAATCTACATTTATTTCCTTGTGTATTATCACACACTGACCTCTCCCTCTATCACTGCATGCTGTAAAATCTTTCACTTGTCCAGAATTTTTCAAGAGAGATTTTTAAACATATGAAGTGTGGTTTGGATGTCGAAAATGTTGGTTTTGTTTTCTTCCTTTTTTTTCGCCCCCAAAAAATGTTAGAAGCAACTAACTTTAAAGTTCAGGGAGGCCATTACATTTATTTCTATTTAAGGTGATGTCTGAAGTAATATGTGTAAAAAAAAAATTTTTTTTCCAATAAACAGGAGTTTTTTTTTAGTTTCAATTCTAATGTTTATCAACTTGAATGCCTCAATTGATGATTCTGATAGCAACCACCAGATGGCGCCCCAAAGTTATTTTGTCCTGAATGATGCATATTTCTTTGAACCTCTTGTAAACGTTAATAACTATAATGTGTAAACATAATAATAAAAATACCATGTATTAATTATTTGGGAAAATCTCTCATAGTCACTGTTGATAGCGGACAATTTCTTTCTAACCAGAAACGCCCACTTGCATGTGCTTCTAAAAGACTCATTTCCTAAAGCTGGTGTGAAAAAAGCAGAAATGGCTCGTGCATCAACCTGTCAGACAAACAACTGAGAATATTCACACATCACAACACAAGGAGAAAATGCACCGGAGAGCCACAAGTGAGTTTTTAACTCTTAATCAAAATTAGCACAGCTCTTCAGTTTAAGCGTAATGATGTCTGATTGTTTTCAGGAGCCTGTTTAAAAATATACTTGTTCTGTTTGTACTCTCTCTTTATGCTTTCACATTTATAGGTCTGTTTATAAAGTAATTTCCTTGTTTAACTTTTCATATTTTATTGTGTAGTTTCTCTTTTCACTAATTCATGTTTAGATGGTTTTACAGAGACTGTGTTTGTGCATCCTTCAGATTTGCTCCTTTAAATAAAGTAATGTGTTATATAAAAGCTCTTAATATATGTAATTAAAAATGTTCATTTCTTAAAAGGTATGTTGTACATGATGGTATCAGATGATAATGTCATGGTACTGAAAAATTACCATATTCATGTACTACAGTTTGCCCATTGAACCCAGTGATAACTTAATACTGTGGTACATATCATGTTGGAAGGAAGTACCATGGAATATATCAAAGTACGGTATATTCCAGAGTGTTTTTTTGTGAGGTATATGTTCAAAAACAATATTATGGTACTCTTAAGATACACCTGAGTACTGACTATGAAAAAATATATGTGCGTCCCAATTCGCGTACTTATGCACTATTCTATGACGTTTTTAAGTATAAATAGTGCGAGTAGTGCGTTCACACAGAAAATTCCAAAAAGAAAAACTGCACTTTAAATACCTGGATGATGCACTAAATTAACGGAAAAAACGAAGTGTGGAATGTTGGATACTTCGTGCACTCAACTGTCGCAGCTTTAATTACGTAGTGGAGGGGAAGGGAGGATTGGACTAAATGACAAAATAACCTTATACAATTCACGCACTACATGGATGAGTGCACAAGTACATAATGTATAAGTGCGTTATTTGGGACGCAACTTATGTGAATTTTGATATATAACATGATTCTTGTTGATTACCATATCGTTGTACTATGATATATGGCATTCTAAGGTACTTTAAAGAATAGCGTAGTATTATTTGAATCCACGATACCGTGATAAATACCGTGATCAATTACCGTACCGATATATACCGTAATAGTGGCCGATTACCGTACCGATATATTTCGTAATAGTGACTGATTACCAAATTTATGAACTATGGTACTATTTTAAAAACACAAAGTTACTTGCCTTATAACATAAACCACAAAAAAGGGGTTAAAAAGTACGGTTTCGTTACTGTCAGATTAAATTCTTGCCTTCGTTATTTTGTTAATTCTACTGGATGACGATTGCGCGCCTCCGCCCATTGATCAGCGGCGCGCTCCAGGCTTCCTTTTGTCCAACGGGCCACCTCAGTGGAACAATCCATTCTGGAAAAGAGGGGAGAACAGCTTTGTTGTCTTTCCTAAAGTTTTACTAAATACAACAATACAGCGCTGCTATCACATCCGGTGGAGACAACTACTTTCGATTCTAAGTATTTTGTAATGCATCGATATAGCTCGTAAAAATGTCCTCGACCGCGTTTGGGTAAAAATATGCCACCCGCAAGTTGTTTTGGGAGCGGCGAAGAACCCCTCATTTCTCCCAGCGAGCAGAGAGATGAGATGGGCGGGAGAACACGCGGGGACGATGCTGCTGTTCCGGGGAATCTGCTCGATTTGAGTCTCCTGGCTGAGTAAATTGTTTTTGGATGTCACAGTAGTGAAAGTATGTATCTGTGCGGGATTTGTGGAGTTGTCTGAGGACACGCTGGACATATCTTCCTCCTCCTCTTCCTCCTTTGGCTCTTTATTGGGGTTCTCCGCTCTAACGGCTCTCGGTCTCTGGCGTCTGGTTGCGCTTTCGCGAGATCCAGATTATTAACACACTATTGCGAAATAAAACCAGGATGTAAGGAAAAGCGTTGATGTGGGAAGGAACTTTGGAAACGCATCCTGATCCAAACACGGAGCCCTGCTGGTCCCTCCCGCCTAAGCTGGAGATAGGGATGGTGGTAAGTTGTATTTCTGTATTAAAACCTTCACAATCAGCCTAAGTGTTTATTGGTTTTCCACAGCAGACCATTTCAACTGCTTCCACTTTCCACCTACTGATGGAGTTTGTTGTATTGATGCAGTTGTTGCCATTAGTTACAAGATCAGCATCAGCAACACACTGCATCTGACAAACTGCTATTGTCCCTCATCTGATGTTGCTAGAAAGTGGTTCACTGTTTTTTGGGGTTTGAGCCCCTCCCTGTTAACCATTCCCACCCAGCCATCACTATTCCATTGGGAGTACAGCTCCTTTTACAGGGTATAATTTCATTTATCTGCCATTGTGATGTGCTCATCATCAATAACCGTTTCAATTGGCATATGCTTCATCTTTTGTTTTGCTTCTGTCAAAGAGACCATCATGATCTAACAAAGACATGTCCTGAAACTCCTTGTCCCCTCTTGAATATTCCAGGTGGCAGGATACGTGCATTTAGGCATTCTATAAAGGGTATTTGATTCGTCTAGACTAATGTTGTAGATCTGATTACTGTTTGCTCAGTGGTTTGTTTAAAAGCAGTGGACCTGCCGGTTCTCCTGGAGACTAACTAACTTACAAACATATAAGGCATAGGCCTACTGCGTTTGTTCATGCATATGGCTTGAATTCTTGGGAAAGCCCTGGTCTGTGTTAATGCTTACTCAGTCAACATTGGCTAAGACCAGTCATCGGTGGAAATGCAATGACATGTAGCTAAACTTCTACATCACCACAAAGATTTGCAATAAGGGAAATTCTCTGATTTCGACATGTTAAAAAGGTGGGATGATTACATTCACTAGAAGTACATTTACACAACCACGATATACTTAAAACATAAAAGTTTTTCCTTTGCATTTTTCACGTACAGACAACGGCGTTGTCAAAATGATCCCCGTTCACACCGATTCGCAAAAAACAATTAAAAACACTGTATTATGCTGCCAGGCCAGTAGTTGGCGAAGTCACTTTGTAAAGAAACACTACACGCCTATAGACTGAACATGTAATACGTACGCGCATGGGTAGGCCTGCATGACCATTTTCACAAGTTCAAGTTTTTGTAGTTTACACAGAGACGATAACTGTATCGTTTTTAAAAACTTGCACACTTAAAAACCTGTTTTCAAAAGTTTGCATTTTCAAGCCACCAAAATGCCATTGTAGTGTAAATGAACGGCCAAAATACATAATATTTTTTCCATTTTTAGTTTAAAATGATGTGTAAACAGCCCCTTAACCACCAACTAACCACATTTTTTTTTTTGGGTCTTTTAGCTGTTACGTTTTTTTCTGTTGCCTGAATCTATCAGCTTAAACTAACAGTTCGTCATCCGTAAATTTAGTCAATGTTTACTCATGTTTTTCCGAACCATTATGACTTTCTTTCTCCTGTGGAAAGAAACACCAAAGGAGAAGAATATTTAAAGAAAACAATGGAAGTGGATGGGGATCAGTGACTGTCAATCTATACAACTTGTGTGCTATTTTATTTTATTTTTTTCAAAATTTATAAAGTCATAAGACCGGTTCATGTGTGGAAGAGAGTAAAATTTCATTTCGGACTAAAATTAAAATTCTTGCTTGACAGCCTTGGTCTCTTTCATTGCATAGAAAAAGTAGCTTGGACATTCACAGAAGTTTACAGAAGAAAGACTCAAGGATGAGCAAATAATGAAGAAAAAATTTAAAAAAAGTTTTTAGGTGCACTGTTTATTTAAAGGTACAGTAAGTGATTTCTGAGAAATGCTGTTGAAAATGTAACACCTAAACAAATATTTTTGCAAATATGTGCTAGATGTCTGTTCTGTGTGTGTGCTGAAAAAATATATTGCATTTATACATAGTTCTGTCTGTGTAAATAGGAGAAAAACAAAGTAGATTTGGCCAATCCACAGAGCACCAAAACTCTCTTGTAGCCAATCAGCAATAGGGAGAGGACAGAGAGTGAGCAAGAGGGACATTTGCAGAAAGACTTTAAAAAGAGAGATTGCTGAGATATTACTGGAGAGTAAATGATCAGAGGAATATAATTGGAAGAAGAAGGGTTACGATCAGGCAAGAGCTTTAGGACCCACGTTAAAGGATTATTTCACTTCAAAATTAAAATGTCCTTATTTACTCACCCCTTATATCATCCAAAATGTTTGTCTCTCTTTCTTCAGTTAAAAAGAAATTAAGGTTTTTGAGGAAAACATTCCAGTATTTTTCTCCATATAGTGGAATTCAACAGTTACCAACGCCAAATTGCAGTTTCAGTGCAGCTTCAAAGGGCTCTACATGATTCTAGCCTAGGAATAAGGGTCTTATCTAGTGAAACGATCGACCATTTTCTAAAAAATATATATATACTTTTTAATCGCTGATGCTTGTCTTACAATGCTCTGCCATGCACGACACATTACGTAACCATGTTGGAAAGGTCACCAGTGTTTACAAAGCAATCATGCAAAGACTCAGTGAAACGGCCTTTGTAAAAAAAGGTAAAACAATGATGTCGGACGATTTTGAAGTTGTAGGAGAAAATGAGGTGGAGTTTGTCATACGTGACCTTTCCAACATGATTACGTAATGCGTGGCGCATGGCAGAGAAAAATCCTGGAATGTTTTCCTTAATTTCTTTTCGACTGAAAAAAGAAAGAAAGACATAAACATCTTAGATGACATGGGGGTGAGTAAATTATCAGGAAATTTTAATTCTGAAGTGAACTAATCCTTTAATATTAGAAGCTTTCCAGCGCTGAGAGACGTTGGAGAGCGCGAAGGCCTGAAAACGGACACAGAGGTTGATTTGTTTCTGCTCCATACATGAATAATATTGGTTTTTGCTGTTTCACAGAACCAAGATATGCGGTTGTTGTTGTTGTTGTTGTTGTTGTTGAATCACAGCAGATTCATCCATACTTGTGTGAGCTGCTGTTAGCGGTTGCCTGTGTTGCCTGTGTTTCAGAGTGTACTCGGTTTTTTGGGGGCGGAGCATTGAAGGGAGGGGTGTGTTTGTTTGGCTGTTGATTTCAAATGTCAACATTTGTTTCTCAGAAATTGCTTACTGCAACCTTAAGTAACCGTGTTAGTTTTAAGTCCGTAGATAGAAGTTAATTCCTCTTTGTTGATTTGATATCAGTGTTTTGTTAAGGTTGGGATTAGTGTGGGCATGGTCAGATTTGCAACAGCGTACAGAGAAAACTCATGACTAGAGCGAGTGAGACACTGGGTGTGACGAAGCAGTTGGCGATCAAGGTGTTTAATTACCACCACAGCATCCTGGTCTGGTGGAGAGTGTGTGTAGGAACTTGGCAGCGTGTCTGTGGACGTTCCTGTCTGCAAGATTTACAATGGATATTTGGGAATCGGATGGCCATTCTTTTTCATTCTTGTGACTGCGTTGATTGGATTTTCTTGACACTTTGCAATCGTTTGGCAGCGAGTGCAGTAGAAATCGATACAGTTTCACTCTAATTAGGTCTAAAGTTCCTCCTTGATGTTAAATGTCTAGGTTGAGCTTGGCACAGCCCACATGTCTTCTTGAAGACCAGAGGCACAATTTTCTTATTAATATTTAAAGAGCAGGCTGTATTCCAGAATACATTTACTTTACATAATAGGCGAAAGCTTGGATATTAAATTAAGGTTACCAGTGCAAGCTTAGAGGAATTGTTCACTCAAAAATTACATTTAGCGTTATTTCTTCTCGTGTTCCTTGTGACATAAGAAATTTGGAATCTTTACACAACTTTTTATTTTATTTTTTTATGATAAAGTCATATAGACTATATTTTTATATTGTTTTTGGAGCTTGACAACTTTTCGCTATGAAATGTTGGTGTATGGATTAATTCATTAATGTGTTCTGAAGAAAATATAACAGCATTTAGGTTTGGAACAAGTAGCCTAAATATTTATGGAGCGAGAATTCACCCAAAAATGATTTTTTTTTTTTTGTCATCATTTACTCACCCTTGAGTTGTTCCAAACCTTTATGAGTTCCTGTAAAGTTATTTTTGAGGAATGTTGGTAACCAGACAGTTGACGGTAGCCATTGACTTCCATAGTAGGAAAAAAAATACTATGGAAGTCAATGGGTACCATCAGCTGTCTGGTTACCAACATTCTTCAAAATATCTTCTTTCGTGTTCAACAGAAGAAAGAAACTCATACAGGTTTGGAGCAACTTGAGGTTGAGTAAATGATGACGACAATTAAAATTTTTCTGTTAAAAGAAGAAGGTTCTCTAAAAAATTTAATTCATCATTTACTCACCCTCATGTCATTCCAAACCTGTATGACTTTCTTCTGTGTAACATAAGATACTTTGAGAAATGTCTATATGTTTCTGTTCATTCATACAATGGAACGGAAAACAGTATTTAATATCGTAATATCAAGATATTTAATATAATCTTTTTTTGTGTTCCACAAAAGAAAATCATACAGGTTTGGAATGGGTTTTCATTTCTTGGGTGAACTATCCCTATTCTTTTAATCTCATTGATGACCTGTAAACACTGTTACGTGATGTTTATCTGTCTGGAAAAAAAAGAAAGATATTCTTTGATCTTTCAATACCAAAAGCCCATTTGGAACCATAAAGGAAGGATGCAAATTAAAAGGGGCCTATCAATATGCAAATACAGCCCCAAACGGAGACATGAATAGAGCATCACATGCTCATAACCTCAGAGAACATGCTGTTTGCATCAGAGACAGCTGTGTTATGCAACCTGCGCCTCCATCCTTCACTGCCACTTGGGCTGCTGCAATTACATAAAGATCTCCTGTATGTTAAAGAGAAAGGGCTGAGAGAAAGGGTAGGCCTGCATAATGCCTGCCAATCTTCATTTTCATCATTATCTCATCCGTTTCCTGTTTACCGATTGAGTCGTGTGTCTCTCAGACACGGCCCCCGACTGCTCTTTTCTCCTTGTATGAAAAGGTTGTACATCTATTCTAGTGCATTTCTGTGTTTCTGCATTTTGCAGTTACATCACTTGGATTGCGTATTTGAGGTTTTATATGAAGGTTCCTTTAGGGTTTCACTCACAATTAGCTGTTGTATTGGCGGTGGATGATGTACAGAGGTGTAGAGCTGGGGCTAAGGAGATGGTGTTGTGTAATTTAATCTTCAGAGAAAAAGTGATATTTGTAGTTCATGCACATGCTGCTATTAGAAATTCCTTTGTTTCAGATGTTCACATCTTAAATTAACTCACAAACCCATATCATTTTCTATCTTCTGTGAAACAAAACCGGTCAGGCAGAATGTTTATACATTGTTATGAATGTTTGTTTTTTAGGGGTGTGAATCATCACTAGTCTCACGATTCAATACGATTACGATTATCATGTCAGCGATTTGATTCGATTCCACGATGCAGTTTTCAATATTACTGCATATGGCTACATTTTCATCAGTGAATACAAGCAGTCAGATATATGAACTCCCTTTTTATTTTATCTGCTGTAAGAAAGTACACTTCCTGAATGTAGCAAACAAACAAAACTTGTCTGAACACAGCATACGACAGGAGATTTAGAAATGATAAACACTAGTAAATACTAAAAGCGAATGAAACTGTCGAGTAAAGTACTTAAGTTACATTAACACTAACACAGTCGCTTGCACACACTCACACTCTCTCTCTCACACACACACACACTTGCACGCTGTAAATTTTACAATTGTGGGTGCATTTTTTTATTACTCGCTTTTGTGTTTTGCCTCCCTCCGCCATTTTACACTAGCTCAAGAAGCTCGAATGATGTCAGAGAAACATCAGTAGGCTGTAATCGATTATGGTCTATTACTCGTTGATTAAGAATAGTCCACATCGCGATGCATTATAGAAACGATTAATTTCAACACCCGTATTATTTTTGCATGCAACAGAAGTACTAGCCAGGTTTCACCCAGTTTTTGACTTCTGTTAGCGACAAAGTGAAAGTGTGTATGTAAAAAAAAAAAAAAAACAATTGGCGAAGTTTGTTAGCTTAAAGGATTAGTTCACTTTCAAATGAAAATTAGCCCAAGCTTTACTCACCCTCAAGTCATCCTAGGTGTATATGACTTTCTTATTTCTGATTAACACAATCGTAGATATATTAATAAATATCCTGACGCATCAGAGCTTTAAAATGGCAGTATGCGTTACCAAACGAGTATGAGCTGAAGAAAGTGTCTCCATCCAACATAAACGTACTCCACACGGCTCCGGAGGGTTAATAAAGGCCTTCTGAAGCGAAGCAATGCGTTTGTGTAAAAAAATATCCATATTTAACAGGTTATGAAGTAAAATATCTAGCTTCCGCCAGACCACATTCTGTATTCTTCAAAAAGCTTACGCTGTACGTCCTACTCAACTTATTCAACTTACGGACGTGACGGTTTTCCGTAATTTGAATAGGGAAGGCGTAGGACATACAGCGTCCATATTTTTACTCTGAATTAAACCACCTAAAACCAATTTTGTTTTGATTTTTATAGATTTTCAGATTTTGTTCTGTTAAACTTTTTGTACTTTTTTTGTTCTTTGAATCGTTTGTAATCCCTGCAAGAAAAGCTGCCCCAAAATTACTTGACTCACTGCGTGATGTCCTGTCATGTGACACAAATTTATTTCGGTTAAAGCCCCTTTTCTCAACAAAAATTGTTTACAAACTAATTTTTTTGTGACTTTAAGAGCATGTATTATATATAAAAACTTCATAAAATGAAATTAAAAAAGATTGTCTACACTTGGGAAATTTTAGCAATAATTCAGCATTTCCATCAGCTCAGTAAACATTAAACCTCTTTCAACAAAAAAAATCTTTGAATGTAAACTTGGCTAGTAACCTTTTTTTTCCTTACAAAAAAAAAGGACAAAAAGCACCATGGAGTACTAAGTATAGTCTATATAACTCTATATTATAAGTCTTCTGAAGTCAGACTGAAAATTCACTAACAATTTTGTTTGAAAGTGATTTCGTTGTATGATTTCATTGTATGGAAAATAGCAGTGTGAACATTCTAGGATAGCATCTCCTTTTGCATTTCACAGAAGTCAGATTTTGACACCGTATTTTCTTTACTTTTTTTGATGAACTGTTCCTTTAAACTTTGGTGTGTTTTAAATGGAGAACTAATATTTCACTCACATCAATTATTGAGCCCTGTAGCAAGCCTACAGTTATTCTGCATCATCAAAATGAGCGTCTGAGAGGCGTATTCTTCTGTTTCAGCTCCTGTTTCTTTTTAAAAACGTGCCGCAGATGTCATAGATTTGTAGCTTTGTATTTCTCTTGTCTTCATTCTGCACAGTGATTCTGTGCTTTACGTTGCTCTCGCCTCAGGTCAGTGCCTGGGCTTCAAGCTCAAAGAAAACTTTAGATCTTAACAAAAGAGACAAAGGAACAAAGTGAACTTAATGTTTGAAATGGTGCTTGTTTGATGGTATTCTAGACGTACTGGAGTTTTGCAAGGCTTTTGCAAGTCTTTCACAGATTTTCGTCAAACTTTATGTAATGTACTAAAATCTAGTGCAGTTTTAAGAGAAAACACTATGCTGTATGACTAAAAACAAAGAAAAGGAAACCATGCATAATAAGAGGTTTTTAGTAGATTGTGGAAATTAAGCAATGGGGAACTACAACTAATGATGATTGACCAATTGGACACAATTATTGAAGATTGCCAATAATCTAAATATGGCCAAATAGCAAACATTCCCAAATCACAGGTTTTGTCAAATTTATTTTTAGAGGGTCAAGCTTAACTTAAAGGGATAGTTCACCCAAAAATGAAAATTTGATGTTTATCTGCTTACCCCCAGGGCATCCAAGATGTAGGTGACTTTGTTTCTTCAGTAGAACACACATGATGATTTTTAACTCCAACCGTTGCGGTCTGTCAGTCGTATAATGCATGTCAATGGGAACTTCGTCTATTAGAGTAAAAAAAAACATGCACAGACAAATCCAAATTAAACTCTACGGCTCGTAACGACACATTGATGTCCTAAGACAAGTTAAAAATCATCATTTGTGTTCTACTGAAGAAACAAAGTCACCTACATCTTGGATGCCCGGGGGGTAAGCAGATAAACATCAAATTTCCCTTCAACTATCCCTTTAATTAACAAAGTTGGCATCCATTTCAAAATATAAAGGGAAAAAAAATTTCATAGTTTCTGTGGAGATGTGGATGCACTAAACTAAAAAGTGCATAAAACCTTTCTCATTTCCATACAGTATAGAATCTAGATTGTGTCCTTCTCAAAAAATAATGTGTCAGTCTGGTAGATTTCTTGTTGAAAGGTTCAATTGCAGTGTTGCAATTAAAGTCTTTGTTTTATTGTTAATTTTTTCAGATAATATCAGTTATAATTACCTAGATATAGGAAGTATCAAGAAACTATCAATATGAAATCCCTATTAAAATGGCCAAGAAAGAACATTTGTAGATTTTAGAACAACTAGATTTGTGGTAAATGTTTCTGTAGTATTACTTATTTCATACTTGTTTCGTTATTCCAGAGCAGACGCAGCTGTGCCAGTGACCTCTTTCCCATGCTTAAGTTAGATCTGAGCTCTGATGCCTCTGGGGCAAATGACACAGAGTCACAGTTCAGCCACTAGAATCATTCTGCCCTGTCAGCCCATATTTCCTCATAGACCATGTGTGAGCCTCATTCTTGAGCACATCTTTAGATTTTCTCACTGAATCTCATCGAGTATTCTTGGGGATGAAGATGTCTTTCACCCTGTTATGTTCTATTCTTCAAGAAGTGTGAGAATTTCGTAGCTGGTGATTATCAGGCCAGTGCTGCATTGTCACTACATCCTTGTTTTTATGCCTTGCTTCCTTAAATAGGCTATTTGGGTTTCTGTGATGTTTTAAACATTGTTTTGAAATATTAAATAATCTGATCAATCAAGGCGCATAAAGTAAATAAGTGTTAATAGGCCCAGAGTAACATTATCTACTTTGCTCACCAAGACTGCATTTATTTATTTATAAGGCTGCTGTCACTTTTAGACCAAATGGACAGATCTAATACTGTTACACATGCATTTTCTTTCTCATCTGTTTATGTTCAGTTAAGACATAACCGACTCGTGACCTGTTTTCTGTGTGCGCACACAGACAGCTGTCTGAGACTCGGCTCTCTGTGTGCGTGCGGACACAATCGATTTGAGAGAGAATCGTGATGCATTCGGGTAGTGTTGTCAAAAGTACCGACATCGGTACCTAGTCGGTACTGAAATTTAAAAAATGTGACGCTTTGAGCGCTGTTGAGTGGATTCGTAAACATCTCTGATTGGCCGTTGTTTTCACGGCTCATCGGATATGTCTGTGATAGGCTTCAATGATCAACGCTGTAAAAACGTTGTAAATAGTCATCAATTAATCTCTTCACTAAGCGCTTACATAGATACACACGGGAGCGTTTGAAAGCAGGCGTCTATCGCGGATCGGTCCACTGTTAGACGCCTGCTTTCAATCGCTCGCGCTCCCACTTTCAAAACGCTTTCAAATTCAAACACTTCCGTGTGCTTTCAAATGCTCCCATGCGTTGATCATTGTAGCCAATCACAGGCATATCCGATGAGAGCGTCAACACAATGGCCAATCAGAGATGTTTACGAATCCGCTCAACAGCGCTCAAAGCGTCACATTTTTTAAATTTCAGTACCGATAGGTACCGAAGTCGGTACTTTTGACAACACTACATTCGGGAAATCTCAGAATCAAGTGATGCATCGATTTATTATCCCAGCCCTAATATCTCCTCTCTCAGGCTCATGTAAACTCTCTTCTCTGTGGTGGTATGTTGCATTTCCTTTGGTGGGTTTATGTTGTGGTTCAACCTTTCGTCACACTGCTCAGAGCTGAATTTTATGTCCTTGAGGTCTGCGTGTGTAGCACATGAAGGAAATGGTGAGCTTTTTTTGTCTTTTCTCACAGCCAATGGAGTCTAGAGTCTGTTTCAACACCATCTTAAGTTTCAGCCTCCAAGTTTCTCATCACGTCATAGCCGTGCATTTGCTTCTGCGTTCAGCATGGAGCAGTTTCGCATTCCTCGCTACACTTCGTTTATCTTTGTTTTATTTTGAATGAATGAAGTAAAAGCTCTAAAACAGTCGCAGGTCCTGTAAAAGCAGTTGCTTTGAACTCATGCCCAGAGGAACTTTGCCAACACAAATGGCCTTTGCCCACCCCCACCATTATATACATGGCATACATTAGTATGTAGCTCTCTGTGGATGCTAACGTGGTAACTTGTGAGTGTAATGATGTTTAACACCCTGACATTCATTTAACATGGTTAAGAATAGTTCACCCAAAACGTTTTCTTCTTCGCAACACAAAAGCAGAAGTTAAGCTGAATAAGCGAGCTTATGAGCTTGTTGTTTCCTTATACGGAAAGTGGATGTGGATTTATGCTGCCAAGATTTTTTTGAAATGTCATTTTTTTGTGACCATCAACTTTTGATGTATGGAATAGAGCGCCTCGAATATTCTGCCTAATAGCAGAATATTCAATATTTTGTCAGAGTTTCACACTGTTTTATTTCATCACTGCCACTTATTCACTCCAATATGCTTATGCAAACAGACAAACGCTTTGTCTAACTGCAGAGACTTCTTCTCTCCCAGCCTCTCTCCATCATTTCCTCATTTTTTTGTCGTCTTTTCTTCCTCCTACTCTCACGTGGCCCCAGCTGGGATGCAGAGAGAGTGTTTAGTATGCCGGCAGCGCTTCTGGGCCTTCCTGATTCTCCATAGAATCAGGACAGAACGTGAGGAGGGGGGTTACAACGCCACAGTGGACTGTGGGAGCAGAGTTTCTAAGATCCGCTCCAGGAATGTCCATGATTCATTCGACCTTGCTTTTACCCAATCCCCAGTTGTCCCTTGTCATCCCAGGCACATGAGCTCTGCCCCATGCTAGTGTCTGACGGGAGTGTAGATGGAGATTTTGGAGCAGTTGCTTCCCCGGGTGAGCGTTCAGCACTTGCGGGACAGACGTGGATAGCGGTAGATCTATGAATGAGGTCCTTTAGAGTGCTGGGGGTTGGGTGGGATCTTTAAGAAGGGGCCAAGGAAGGAGTAGGGGGGGGTCCAGGGGCCCTTAGAAGCCATGGGTGAATGGGAAAGCCAAGGCTGCTTTGTTCTGAGGTCGAAGGGCCTTGGGGGGGAGAGTGGAACACAACAAAAATTTACAGGACCACATGAGGTGAGGGATGGAGAGGAAGTTTCCTTGTAGCTGTACAGCATGGCAATAATGAAAAACAAGAACTGAACCTTATGAAGTGATTCTCAATTGATGGGTCATGACCCAAAACTGAATCGTAGGTCTGTACTGATAGCCTGGGAAAATTGTGTGAACTTAATTTAGAAACTAAAATTGTCATGTGCATATTTTGATTAAGGACACGAACAATTCTGTCTTGTTACACCACTTGATATCCAAAGTAAAATGTGTGCTGAAGCAAGTTGCTAATGTTTGCTATACTAATAATGACTGGATAATTTGGATTTATAAGTCGCTGACACATCTGAGACTCGGATCTTTGATTTTCCAGTATGTTTGATACAGCGCTCAACGGTTGTTAATGAGTGATTCCAAAGAAAGTGTTCTTTTGAGTATTCTTTTTAATTATTTGGTTGAACTGATTAATTATTCTAAGATTTAGAAGTCATTCAACTGCAAAAGAGAACTAAAACTGAGGCGACACCATGTTTGACGATCTATATAACCCGAAATTGAAATCATTGTGATAAACAGTATTTAACTACAAAAATGCAATGTAAAATGCAGGGACTTTTGAAAAACACTACAAGGAAATTGTACAAATCTCTGGATTCTCTTTTGAATCATCATTTTTTTTTTTAGATCTGACTGAAACTGTCAAAATGAAGTTATCTTGATGCTATCAGTAGATCTGATGTTATCTTGAATTTCTCTGCTCATTTTACTGCCTGTCAGTTTAGTGTTTCGGTTCCTTTTGGCATCTCTGAGACACGGATGTAAGCTTCTCCGGTATGTATGATACATTGTTGTTCAGTGTTTGTTAATTAGTAATTCACAAACAAATAGTTCTTTTGGGACTATTCTTTTTAATGATTTAGTCGAAATTATTAATTATTCACTCAAAGGAGAACTAAAACCAATGCTAGTGAAATGTAAACAATGCAACATTTGCCACAATTTTAAAATTGATAAGTGATAAATGGTAGTATTTATCTAAACAATGTATTTTACTTAAAAAATTAAATGTAAAATGATTTTCAAGGACCATTTTTGAGAAAATTTAACTAAGCTAATTTACTCTTTTTTTTTTTTTTCTTTTTTTTTTTTAATTGGGGCCTTGAGATCTGAACGGTCCAAATTAATTGATTTAACTAAAATGATTCAGATTCTTGATGTCATAATAAATAGTATTCCACTGTTATCTCGAATTTCTCTCTGTGTTTTTGCATATGCTGTCAGCCAGTTTTGCGTTAAAGCTTTGTTTGGCATCTCAGAATCGTTTTCACATCTTCACGTTGAGGAATCATTGAGCAGAACACACCCTCCCCCTGCCCATTCTGTCATTTCAGAGCACAATTCCCACTTGCACACTTGTAGCGTCAGTCTGGGCTTCTTCTGCTCTGTTTTTCAGCTAGGCCTGAGTGGTATGACGATACACACCATACCATGGTAACTGGTTAAGATACTGCTATACCATTTATACCTTGGTAGATATGTTTGTGCAGAATGTGCATCCATTTCCAAACCCACCTGGCTTACCTTTGTGTTGCTTCTTTGATGTTCCATGTAGGGGTGGGCGACATGGCAACAATATTATATAATGATTTCTTTCAGACAGGATCACGATCCACGATCTTATCATGAGTCTTTTTCCATGCTGGTTTTTAAGACTATTTTGCAAGTCACTGAGCAGTACAGCCAAACTAATTTTAAATTTGAAAAATAGCTTTACAAGGTAACAAAATTAAACAGAAAAAATCTTATTTTATCTTTTTTATTAAAAATAAGAGCAAAGATGCAAATTACAAATAATAATAGGACAGATATAATGAAATAAACAGTGCATTAATATTTTCGGCTACAGTAGGTGTGTATATATATTGTAACAATACACTAAAAAAATGCTAGGTTAAAAACAACCCAAGTTGGGTTGAAAATGGACAAACCCAGCATTTGTGTTGTTTCAACCCACCGATTGGGTTAAATGTTTGCCCAATCTGCTGGGTAGTTTTATTTAGCTAACTCAACTATTGTTTTCAAAACTAATATATTGCTTGCTTAAAATTATCCTAAAGTATGTTGGAAATTAACATTTTATTAAGTTTAATGAATAATAATTAAACAATAAACATTTATTAAGTTGCTTATTAATAAATGTTCACCTTTTGATTATTATTGTTTCCTCTAGTAATTATGGGTCTGATTTTTAATTTCCAACCTATTTTGGGTTCATTTTAATCCAGCCATATAAGAATTTTTAAACAATAGTTGTGTTAATTAAAACTGCCCAGCAGGTTGGGCAAACATTTAACCCAACAGCTGTGTTAAAACAACCCAATCGCTGGGTTTGTCCATTTTCAACCCAACTTGGGTTGTTTTTAACCCAGCATTTTTAACCCAGAACTGCATCTGATGTGCACTATGATGCTACGATCTTTCTTCAAAGGCAGATCATTGACATATTTTCATTGTTCACAATCTAAAATCTTGATATTGCATACCCCTAGTTCCATGTAAATATTATTATACATGAATATGGTAATCATTCAATATAATGCCATCTGATACCATCACTGTACTAGTGGCACCACAGTACTTCTTTGTGAGGGAAGTGTTTCTGTCATACCGTTACATCTTACTGTGTAATGTCCTCGCTTGGGCTTTTTTTGAAATGAGATCCACAAACTACGCTTATAATCTGTCTCTTAATGGTCTTGGGAAAAAGCTGCTTAGTCTTGGAGATTTGGAGGTGGGGTTTTGGGGTGTCGACTCTCCAAGAAACCAAGACAATTGACAATAGCTTGTATAGCCTCTTCTGCTTGAGTGACTTAATGGCTGCTGTCCTATTGTCTTGTTTTGAGGTCAGATCCAGGACACCTGCTGCGAGCAGCGACCGAAAAACAATGATTGTAATGGCCAGTTCCAGTTTGATGAGATCTGAGGGCCATGTTTTCAAGTCATTAGTTCTGTTACCACTATCAACTTCTCCAAACTCATGTTGTTTACCTGCAGCACGTCCTTAATCAGAGCGTGTAGAGGAGGATCGATTTGGCTCGCAGGGGTGTAAATGCAGCGACCTGACAGTGTTCTGATAAAAATTCAATGCACTGATGAATTAATATTTTTGTGGAAACCTTTGATGCATTTTTTCCAGGATTCTGTGATGAATAGAAAGTTTAAAAGAACAGCGTTTATTTGAAATACAAATCTTTTGTACCATTATAAATGTTCTTTACTGTCGAATTTGATCAGTTCATTCCATCTATGCTGAATATGTCTTTGTCACCCCAAACTTTTGAACGCTATTTTATATAGTAAATATTTAATGTATAAACCAGACCTAATCATGAATCAAACCAAAATAACTAAATCAAATGATTCAAAAAGCTGAATTATGACTAAATATCTAATAATCAAATCATTGTCAGAACAAATATTTACAGCCCTGCTCGCAAGGTCAAATGGCACGGTATTGTGTACGTGCGCGTGTCTGTGTGTGTACAGCAGAGCTACTCTGACAGCACAGAGAGACTGTGGGAGGAAGTGACAATAATAGTTTGTGTGTGACCTATTTTATCCAGCGCACCTACAAGCAGACTTCGCAGCGTGTGCTTTACTGGACACAGCTTGGGCTATTACAAGGGACACCACATACACTGTGTGACACTTACGCAAACACAGCCCAGTGTTCATTTGAATATTTCTCTCTCTACATCTATCCTGGTTTCTTTATTTAACAGCCATGTGGTTTCACCCTTCACACACACATTGAGCCTTTCTCCTTGGCCAAAGCCAGCGCTGTTACTATAGAGACGCTGCCCACATGATGATACACACTTTGACAGCACGACTTCGCTATAATAAGCCTCTCTCGCTGTTCTCTATATCAGCACAATTCGGCCACGTTAAGATGACAGCTGACAATTGCTAGCAGCTTTACTGCGGTGACCACAACCATCATCCCCTTGGTAAAAAATACACTGGTATCATGATACACAAAGTATATTTGTATTTAAATAGCATGAGGTAATGCCTGTTTTTGGCTGCTGAAAAGCTTTGCAAATAAAGGGGTTGCTTATTTAGTTTCTATTATAATTTATAATATAATTACAAAATATAATTTTTTGTTCTTATTTTTATTGTTTGTTTTTGTTTTTTGTTTTTTTTTATACTTGA
>RJVU01051648.1:2346570-2359570 GCA_003731715.1 Anabarilius grahami | reverse complement strand
TCCTATAATGCAAAATTATATTAATGGTCACGTACCATACTATCACTATGGTATCTTCCATGTAATACCATATGAATACGGTAATCATTCATATATTTTACATACATACTACCAGTCAAAAGTTAGGAATAATTAAGATTTTTTTTAAGACTCACCAAGTCTGCATTTATTTAATCAAAAATATAATAAAAACAGTAATATTGTGAACTTTTATTACAAAATATTTAAAAATAACTGTTTTGTATTTGAATATATTTTAAAATGCAGTTTATTATTGTGTTGGCAAAGCCGAATTTTCAGCTTCATTACTCCAGTCTTCAGTGTCCCATGATCCTTCAGAAATCATTCTAATATGCTGATTTGCTGCTCAAGAAACATTTCTGATTATCAATGTTGAAAGCAGTTGTGCTGCTTAATATTTTTTTGATGATTTATTTTTTGATTAATAGAAAGTTCAAAAGAACAGCATAAACAGCAAAATAGAATATTTTACATTGTAAATGTCTTTTCTGTAATTTTGGATCAATTTAATGCATTCTTGCTGAATAAAAGCATATAAAAAAATCTTACTGACCCTAAACTTTTGAACAGCAAGTACCTTTTGAATAAAATGTTTTGACATCTTACATCTCACTGATCATACTCAGTATCTAAAGTGAAGAGGAAGTTTGCACATGCTTCAGGGATATGAAACAGCATTTTAGTGACTTGATTATTGCAAAGGGATGTTCCCAGCTTCTCATAAATGATCATGTGTTTGAGAGTAACCGAATCTCATTAAACATAAGTAGCATGGTCTTAAACGGGTACATTTCTTGTTATTCATCTGTCTAGACAGATGTGCAGACATAGTGATGTCACAAAATCACAGCAATTCAAAACATGTTTATGCTGTTACATTCAACTCGGATTTTCTGACATCCTACAAGAAGTGTGGAATCAAACGCAGATTAAAATCAGACTTACAACCTGGAAACTCTTACATAAATGCACAATTGCATTGGGATCAAGGTGTATGATGAATGAACACCCACTGAGATGTACACAGTTGATGATAAACATTCACCTTCTCCAAGAAACATGTCTGATCAGAGTCAGGTGGATACAAAATTATACAGTGCTAGTTGTCGACTAGTTGTTCTGACAACATACTGCTTGGTTATTTCAAAAAATATCTATTCTTGCATGCCAATGCAGGACCACGAGCATTCCCTTTAAACGTTTGTTTATGTGTGCTTGAACTTCACACCTTCATGAATTAATGTCTGCTCTTTACACCTTCAGCTTCAGTTTGCCAACGAGCAGAGCGATGCCAGCTGGACCTCGGGCAGTGCCAAAGACCTGGTTTTCCTTGTGCAGGTGTCCTGCCAGGTGAGTGGGCGCACATGCCCCAGTCAGTGCTAATAATAAACAGCCCCTCCTATTACAGCCTAAAAAAAAAAACAACTGATCGAATCAAACATGACCGAAGTCAGTGCATTACACCTCGTTTTGCATCTTCCTCTCTTATGCTGGCATCTTGTTTGTTGACTTACCCCCTCCCTTGATTCTCTCTCCTCTCTCTGCCCCTCTTTCCCCTACTCTCTCTCTCTTTCTCTGAAATCTAGGGTAAGACATGGATGGTGCGGCGTTCGTATGAAGAGTTCCGGACGCTGGACGCCCACCTGCATCAGTGCATTTACGACCGCCGTTACTCACAGCTCTTGGTCCTGCCCGCCCTCTGTGAGATCGGAGATCGGGTGGAGGTGAGCTTGACTGCACTGGATACTAATGCTTCTTATCTCATTTAGCTTCAATGTACAGTAGCTCATGTTGTACCGCTAACGGAGTTAGCTGCTCAGTATTGAGGTCGTCGGCCAGTTATGTAGGTTGGTGTCCGGACCCATAGGGACAGTGCTGGGAAAAACACCACTTTATCTTTCACGTCACTTTTATTATTATTATTATTATTATTATTCATTTATCATGAGACTATTTAAATCTTGTAGTCTGTAATTACCATTAAATACAAATGTTTGGGGTTGGTAATTTTTTAAAATCTTATCACCAAAGCTGCCTTAATTTTATCGAAAATACACTAAAAACTGTAATATTGTGAAATATTATTACAATTTAAAATGTAATTTATTCTGGTGATGGCAAAGCTGAATTTTCAGATACCATTACTTTAATCTTCAGTGGCACATGATCCTTCAGAAATCATTTCAATCAAGACTGAAAATAGTTGTGCTGCTTAATATTTTTTTGTAAACGTGATACTTTTTTTTTCTTTTCTTTTTTCTTCAAGGATTCTTTGATTAATAGAAAGGTCAAAAAAACAGCATTAATTTGAAATCGAAATCTTTTGAAACATTATAAATGTCTCTACTGTCACTTGATCATTTAATGCTTCCTTGCTGAGTAAAAAAATCATACTGACCCAAAACGGAAAAAAAAATAATTTAAAAAAAGATTGAAATTCAGTTGAGCTTAACTTGTATTGAACCTGGAACATTGCTTTAAATCAATCTTCTTCAATGATATCTTTGAGTAGTTTGACTACTGAATGAATTTGCCATTTGAACATGCATGTTATTCACGCAGATCTTCACACCACTGTTGTCGGAGTATCTGAACCGTCTCTCCATGATTGTGGACAATAAGCTGAACTGTGGGCCTGTTCTCTCCTGGATGGAGGTAAGAGACAAACAGAGAGATGAGACCGCAAACATACATTAAAGTAGATAAGAACTAAAATATAGAAGGTTAATTCACCCAAAAATGAAAATTGTCATCATTTACTCACCCTCATGTTGTTCCAAACCTTTCTTCTGTGAAATACAAAAGAAGATATTTTGAAGAATGTTGGCAACCAAACATTATTGTAGCCCTTTGACTTCCATTGCATTGACAAAAAAAAATAAAAAATTCTCTCAATATCTTCTTTCACAGTTCTTCTACTTTTGCAGAAGTCAGTCATACAGGTTTGGAATCACATGAGTGTGAAATACTTGGAGTTCCATTGCAAAAACTTCTAAGTCCGTCTGACATCTTTTCTTTTAAATGAGCATTTTTTATCAGGCTCCTATATTTAGGATCAGTAATTTCACTTTAATGGCAATGAAAAGTTTTTTAGTCAGTTATTTGGACAACAAGACATAGTAAAACGTCGGTTTTACAGCAGCAAAAGGAACACTGTTGTGTTTACTTGCTACCCGCGAAATCCTGTCAATGCCACTGTAACGATGGACAAAACATGATGATAACTTACAGCTCGGCAAGTGAAAATCCAGCTCATATGCACACCGTCATTCAGCTTGAAATCTCATGATTCGATTCGCGTCTTCCGGTTCTTCTGTGGACTTAGAGGCTTTTGCTGACATAGTGTATAGTGTATAGTGCAAGTAGCGTTTTCTGCCAACGAACCGGTATTTCTGAATGGGCTGACTCTGGGATTTAACGGATTTGAAACGAAAGTGTTTGATGAACATATACTATGTGCAGAGAGCATTCGCTCAATATCATTCTCATTTTTGACAGAGATGGCGTTCAGCAGCTTTTGCTTCTGAACTCATCACTTGTGTATAACAGGAGATTTTATGTCATTTTTGTAATTTTAACTTGCCATTTTTCTTGCCACATCTCAAATCTCTTCATATTTATATTTCTTTGTAAAAACATGGCAGTATCTGTTGTTTTTCAAAAGTAAATTTCATTGCTGTGAATCTTGCTATGAGATTTCAACCTCCCGAAGTCATGCAGTATTACATCTAATAGTTTTTTTTACAATCATTGCAGATTGACAACCATGGCAACAGGTTCCTGCTGAAAGAAGAAGCCTCTTTAAACGTCCCCGCCATCGCTGCTGCTCACGTCATCAAGCGCTACACTGCCCAGGCTAGCGATGAGATCTCCATTGAGGTGCTCAGGCCACTTACTTTTTTCATGTGTTGATGTATTTCCTTTTAAAACAGTAGTTACATGGGACATCTCCAATGTTTTAAATAGCTTTTAGTTTGTCAAAGCTGCAGCCAACTAGCTGCTTGATTAATTCAGTGTTGTGCATCAAAGTACAGCATAAACTTCAAACTCTTCCAAAAGACCTTGTACCCAGTTTGAGTTCTCTCTTTCTATCATCCTGTCCTTATTCTGCACATGCATGCACAGCTTGCCTGGTCCTGGGACACTGTTTTGTTCTCTCTGCTCTTCCTCCTTTTCTTCCTCCTTCGTCAGGTCTATTCCTGTCCCCCCTCCCTATACGCTGCTCCATATGCAGCATCTCTTTCTGGGCCAGAGAATGGGGTGACCCAAACTTAGAACACATTGAGGTCCCTTCTCTCTCTCTCTCTCTCTCTCTCTCTCTTTCTTTTTCCTTCTGTCACTCTTCAATTCTTTTGCATATGCATGACATCATTTTTAAACTGATCTATCTAGCTAGATGTAACTACATAGCAGTGCTCTACTCTAGAAACCTCTCCTAAACTACATGGGAATGCTCTAGCACCCACTCCAAGCACCTTAACAGTTACTTAGTAATGCTGTATTTATCTGTCTGTCGAATCTTCAAGTCTGTTGAAAGCCCTTGCAACTGCTCTTACATTTTTTGCAGCCACCTAGAAACGCCATAGCAACCACTTCAAGCATTTTAACAACTACTTAGTTATGCTGTATGTATCTATATGTCTGTCTGTTGAATTTTAAACATGTAGGCAATGCTTTTTAAGCTAACATCAACATTTATCTTGACAAACTTTCTCTTTTTAGTTTCTTCTTTGTACTTTTTCTGTTTTCTCTCCTCTCTGGCATGATTCTTTCTCTTTCTGCTCTCCAGTGCGAGATAGGAACTGATATTTTTCCCCCTTCCTCTTTTCAAAATTTGGGTCAGTGTATTTTGGCACGCTACTGTGCTTTTGAATAAAACTGTAAGTCTGGTTGTGACTACTAGATGTTGTTGAGAATATATGAAGTTGACATGCTTGTGGTTAGAAAATATTAGCTCAATCATCTTTTTTTTTATATGCTAATATATTTTTTTAAGAGTTTATTAACACCCTCAGTACACAAGTAATTTGCATATTTCTATTACTAGATGCGTATCTCCGTTTGCGTGCTAATCCTTGTATGTGTCTTTGTTCCTCTTTTTAAAGGTTGGTGATATTTTGTCAGTGATTGACATGCCGCCCAAAGAGGACACCACGTGGTGGAGAGGAAAGCATGGATTCCAGGTACCTGTCTAAACCTCAGGACCTAATATAGGCCATCTTCAGTAACACTGACAACTTTGAGCCCAGTGTTCCCCTCTCTTTTCCTCAGGTTGGCTTCTTTCCCAGTGAATGTGTGGAATTAATCAATGAGAAGTTGCAGCAGTCGGTCAGTGCTCCTGTCAGTAAGCAAGGTACCACACACTCAGTCTTTAATCTAGAGATCAGGAGGGTACTAGAAGTAGAAATGACATTTATAGTCAACAAAATTTATAGTTTAACAAAATTGATTGAGAAATGTACTTCGAGAAGACTGCTGAGAAAGTGTTCTGTCATTTATGATCTCTACTCTACTTGCTGCTTGATCAATGCTTCAGTACACATAATTTGGTTGTTTATTGTAACATGGTTTGTGATCAGGGAAGGAGGAGGCCAGAGCCGGCGAACATTAAATGTAACTTTAATCACAAAATAAACATAATGAACAAAACTAAAGTAAAGTGGCAGCCCCTCATGGACGACTGCTGCATAAACTAAAACCAAACGACAACATAAAGTCCAGGCCTGGTCCTTTCTCGTCCTTCACGGTCGTCACTCCTCATTTTATACTCCTGGAGCTCTTCCGTGGGACTCGAGACCAGTGTAGTACGCAACGTTAACACTCGCACCACCAGCCTCGATCTGTTCCCACGGCTCTCGGCCCCGCCCTGCTTGCCACATTCATCTTCATTGGCTGTTCTTCTGTGTTTCAGAGGTGGATATGTTGAGCTCCAAACCTGGCATTACCAACACGACTGGACCTTCCTCGCCAACATCAGGTATGCTCAAGTAATTTTTTACTTTTCAGTAGTTGCAATTAGGGCTGGGCATAGTATTACAGATGCAATGAAACAGAAGTAGCAACATATCTATTATTCTGTATTGTGACTTCCATCCGAGTGTAATGGATTATCAAAAAAGAGCAGAGACTTGGTTCTATGCATTGGTTGTTGATTGGATTTTGAGATTGGCATTTGCACTCAAAAGTGGAGGCAGATGAACATGATCTTGCAGGTGCAGGGTTCAAATGGTTAGTTCACCCAAAAATGAAAATTCTGTCATTAATTACTCACCCTCATATCGTTCCAAACCCGTAAGACCTTCGTTCATCTTTTGAACACAAAAATATATTTTTGATGAAATCCGAGAGGTATATGACTCCTCCATAGACAGCAGTTTAACTACCACTTTCAAGGCCCAGAAAGGTAGTAAAGACATCGTTAAAATAATCCAACAATTTTTCCACTTCCCTGTAATTCTCCTACGCTGTTGACGTTTTGAATGTAGTGCAGCGCCAAATCAGTATTGGCCGGCTCCTGCGTCAGCATCACACACATGTGTCTTGTACAGCATTGGCCAATACTGAGCTGGCGTTTGGACGTAAACACAGAAGTGCTGCACTGCGTTCACTACGTCAGCAGCATAGGAAACAGGCATAGAAGAGAAGAAATTGTTGAATAAAGTCATTATTTTTGTTTTGTTTTTGCGCACAAAAAGTATTCTCGTCGCTTCATAACATTAAGGTTGAACCACTGCAGTCTCATGGACCATTTTAACAATGTCTTTACAACCTTTCTGGACCTCAAAATGACGCTGCATACCTATGTATGGTTCAGAAACCCTCAGATTTCATCAAAAATATCTTAATTTGTGTTTCGAAGATGACTGAAGGTCTTGCTGGTTTGGAACGACATGAGGGTGAGTAATTAATGACAGAAATTTAATTTTTGGGTGAACTAACCCTTTAAGTGTGTGAATTACCTGAGTCTGTGAGGCTGTCAGTTGCGTTCAGCAGCAACGTCTCCACTAATAATAAAAACACATTACAAACTGGTTTATTGACAAAGTCATGAACCTGAGAGGTTTTTATGCACAAAGGAGATTGTAAGGCCACACTTTCATAACGTAATTCCGCTTTGATTGTTTGTAGAAGTCTGCTGTGGAGCTCGCTACAGTACAGGCTCAGGAAAAGTGTGCATCGAGGGCGCATATCAGCCTCAAAGGTGGCGCTCGTGAGCACCCTTCTGAAACCTAAAATGACAAATGGGTCACCCTATTGTCTTGTGGACTTACAATAGACACATGTACTATTGTAGACACGGCCATTGTAAGTCCACAAGACCTCAAGTGCACATAAAATGTGCCATTTGAGACAGGGCTTAAGCGTGTGCATGGGAGGGAGAGAGGGAGCAGAGACAGAGTATGCTTTCCATAGATAATTAAAGAAATTTACATTTTATAGTATTGTTTGTAATATTTATTTCAATGTCTTTGTGGTTTTTGGTTCTTTTGCTGTGGTTGTCTGCCTCTTTGAAATAGCTGTAAATATTATCTATATCAAACTGTAATGCAGTCAAGAAACTACTTTAGCTGTGCATTTACTGAAAAATATTGTCAATTATTGTCAACCAATCAGAATCAAGCAGCCGTTACTCATGTCTTCAGTGTCTCATGATCCTTCATTCTAATATGCTGATTTGCTCAAGAAATATTTCTTATTATCGATGTTGAAAACGGTTGTGCTGCTTAATTTTTTTTGTGGAAACCATGGTAGATTTTTTTCAGGATTCTTTGATGAATAGAAAGTTTTTAAAAAACCTTAGCATTTAAAATGTCTTTACTGTGACTTTTGTTCAATTTAAATCATCCTCGATGAATGAAGGTATTAATTACTTTAGTTATATATATATTACTGCCCCCAAACTTTTATACGGTAGTGTATATCAGCCACCCTTTAAATATTAGTATTTGCACCAACCCTTGAAAAACCTATATCGGTCAACAACTAATGGTGAATAGGTGATATATCGCCCAGCCCTAGTTGTTTTCTCAAAAGACATGCTTTGGTTACTTGATTTTCTAGCACAGATGATATTGTAGCCTTTGTTGGCAAGGCTGCTGTTTTTTAAGGTTATTTTATGGCCTTGAAAAGCCACTGTAGTCAAAACAATGTCACTGTTATTATTTGTCAAAAATTGTAAGGTTGTTGGATAGTCGTCTGTACATGACAGCAGCATCTTCTAATGAAATGCTTTAACAGTGAATTTATAATAACACTTCCACTAAAGATGCATTTGATGTTCCCTTCTTTTTCTCTCAGTTCTTCATCCTTGGTTCCTAAGCCTGGCTGGTAACAACTTCAGTGAATTTACCTAAACTAACATTTCTGTATCCGTCTTTTTCTAACGCCTTCTATCCTCTGAGACACGTAGGGTTTGTAATACAGATTGTGGTTGTTTATATGGCAGGCAGAGAAAGTGTGGGAGGTTTGGAGAGGATGAGCTTGGGTGTTAGATGGTGAAGACAGCAGAAATGTTGTATAATTCATTCAAGTGTGTTCATGTGGGCATCATTCTCTAGCATCTGTTGAAGAATTGCAGGCTGCTTGTTGTATAAATGAGAAGCTGTTAGTGGACTGTGAGGATTGATTTTGATTGTGCTTGCTCCATGTCATATCGAACTTTTTAACAATGTGTCCTAACCAGGCATGATGCAACAAGATTCCAGCGACAAGCAGTGGACACTATTCAGTCAGAAATAAAATGTAGTTTAAATCATCACAAGATGTTCTAGAAATGTCCTAGTCACGCCTAGTTGATAATACATTTATAAAAGTGCTACATTAATGATGACTTACATAACGGATGTCTACATTATGGCTGCAAAAGGCCCTTATTTAACCTGTTTAACTCTGTTAACCTACATTTATGTGTCATCCAGGTCCATTGACCCCGAGACCTATGAAGTATCTATAACAGTGGCTCTCAACCAGGGGGTCGGGACTAACTAGCACACTTCCAAGGGGGGCGCAAGTTTGCTTAAAAGTATTTAAAATAAGACAAAACATAAGCTAAAACAGATAGATTATAACAACTTTAGCTATTCATTAGCCACCAGGGTTCTTCAACCTGGATATAAAAGGGACATTTAAAAAGAAAAGTCATAGAAATAATAGAGATTAATAAAATCTTAAATTAAAACAATAAAATATAATGAATATATATATATATTTTGATTATGGAGACGGATTAGTAAAATGTGCTGACGTATAAGTAGGTCGTGGGAACAAATTAATTTGTGGCCACAATATACATATTTTTTCCTGCATGTCATGTGTGGGGCTGTATTTTATAAATAAATTTATATACAAAATGTTCAAGTTCTGAGATATTTTATTGAGTATAAATTGCTATTGGGGAGTAAAACATATTTTTAAAAACTCTGCAATCACAAACTAGAAAAGTCATGTAAATTCCTCGGTAACAAAAAGTGTAAACCCTGAAGAAGAACATTCAGTTATTGAAATAATGCAAAATTATTTTATTTGAATATTATACCATTCCTAGTGTCTGTAAATAAAGTTTGAAAATTTGAATTAAAAAATTTTGAGAATCACTAATCTATAGCTATATCGCATAGTCCTACTCGCAGTGAAGTGTTTTTTAGACCCATGGCTGATCTATACATGGAACACAATCCGCAGGAGTTATAGACTTCATAGAATAGAGTTTACTGGTTGGCTTTTTTTTTTAGATGTTTGTGGTGTGGTTTTCTTCTCTCTCGGGGTCAGAGTGCTCATGTGAAGCAGAAGCTGCAGAAATGTTCAGACTTCTTGTGTACGTTCCAGTCACCTGTTAGTGCTTTGTGAAGTTCACAGGTTTCAGCCAACTTTTAATAAAATTCTGAATAACAGGGAGTGTATGAGGTCATTAAGGCACTGTATGAAATTGGCTAATAAAAACATGGTGAATAGTAGATGTAGCATTTTATTCAGCCTAATACACCTCAGGAGTTGTTACTAAGCCATTCCCATTTATTTACATATTAAACATTGAAAAAGTAATTTATAACTAAATGTAGAGGTTTTGAGTATATTAAAATGCTATAATAATTAAAATGTATTCTAATATATTTTGCATAAATACACTTGGATTTATTATATAGTTTCCTTCATAATGGTCTGATTTTATTATAATTTTTTATGATGTCATACTCAACCCCCATCTGTGCACCTCAAATGTTGTCTGTTTGAAGGGTATCCCAAATGTACACATTTTGTCAAGTGAGGTATGTCTTACAGATATTCCCTGCTAAGTGTGTGTAGGCAGCAGTGAACACTGTGTAGTGTGTGAAAGTGTGCCTGATAAGCTCTCTGTCGCCCCCTTTTGGCAGTGTCTAAGAAACATGGCAAGCTGATGGGCTTTCTGCGCACC
Organism: Anabarilius grahami; assembly: GCA_003731715.1. NCBI lineage: Eukaryota > Metazoa > Chordata > Actinopteri > Cypriniformes > Xenocyprididae > Anabarilius > Anabarilius grahami. The sequence goes on along the minus strand of RJVU01051648.1, from coordinate 2,349,138 downwards.
TTCATGAAGTCCAGACCCACCAAACAAAAGCTGAAGCAGAGGGGAATCCTGAAAGAACGGGTGTTCGGCTGCGACCTCGGCGAGCATCTCCTCAACTCTGGTCAAGACGGTACAGAATATTTCCTCTGTGTGCTGTAAAAGGGATGTATGGGTACATTACTGAAAGTGTCATTTCTACATGCATAGTGATATTTTTTGTGGTCAAACTTCAGTGCCGCAGGTCCTAACGAGCTGCTCAGAGTTCATAGAGAAGCATGGTGTGGTGGATGGCATCTACAGACATTCTGGCGTGTCCTCCAACATACAGAAACTCAGGTGTGTCTGTTCATGGGCCAGATTTCCTGTTCAGGATTTTGTACAACATACTTTATTCTGGAAGGTCATCACAAACGGCTTATTTATTCTGTATGCACTTAAAATGATCATTTAAGGGTAATTCATGTTTTATTTATGTGCATGACCATGACTTATGTTCTTCTCTTGCATCTCATCCCAATCAGGCATGAGTTTGACAGTGAAAATGTTCCGGACCTGACAAAAGACGTGTACATGCAGGATATTCACTGCGTTGGCTCGCTGTGCAAACTCTACTTCAGAGAGCTGCCCAATCCTCTGCTCACATACCAACTCTACGACAAGTTTGCTGTAAGTAATTCTGGCTTTAGCATGAGTTATGTTCAAAGATGCTGCAAAATGAGGGTTTCAGAACCCTTTAAGCATGTTGATATCACGGTACTCTAAAGCCTTTCCTGATATTTTTCTTGTTTTCAGATAAAAATCTTAGAAATGGTTGGACACAATAATGAACTGTGTATCAAAAATGTAAAATGGATTCCACAAAAATATTAAGAAACACAACTGTTTTCAACATTGATAATTATATGATTATATGATGTTTTTCTAGCACCAAATCAGTATATTAGAATGATTTCTGAAGGATCATGTGACTGAAGACTGGCGTAATGATGCTAAAAATTCAGCTTTGCCATCACAGGAATTAATAACATTTCAAAATGTTTTAAAATAGAAAAAGGTTATTTTAAATTGCAATATTTCATAATATTACTGTTTACTCTCTTTTTGATCAAATAAATGCAGCTGTGGTGAACATAAAGAGACATTAAAAAAATCTTACAGACATCCAAGTCCAGTTTCCCAAGTCCAGAATGTTTTCAAGTTAATAAGCGAGCTGTATCTTCCTGTCTAAACCAGGAATGTATGGGAGAGATGACAGATGAAGAGAGAATGATGAAAGTACATGATGTTATCCAGCAACTTCCTCCTCCTCATTACCGGTAACCCCAATACTTACTACACATGGATCAAGTTGTCACCTGTTACTACATTGATGTGAATCTGAAGCGTGACAGAAAGAGCTGTGTTTTCTGACAATAAGTGATGTGTTTGTGTTTGACTCTCAGCACTTTGGAGTACCTCATCAGACACCTGGCCCATTTGGCCACCTGCAGTGGAGAGACTAACATGCACATTAAGAATCTGGCCATTGTCTGGGCCCCCAACCTGCTCAGGTAACTTTTTACATGGAATTTTAACTACAATAATATTAGCAATGCACAATGTATTGGCGATGATATTCGTAATGGCCATTAGTAGTGTTTTTTGTTTGTTTGTTTTTAAAGCATAACCATGATTAGGTTGATATTGGAAGCAGTTAATGTAATGGCTGTCTTGGATGCTTGATTCTGATTAGTCAATACCTATGTTTCCATCCACCTATTTTTAAGCACATTTTGGAATATCTCATAAAAAAATGCTGGATGGAATGGCCAAGATGTGCATAAATTCTAAAAAAATGCACGTTAAAAATGTATGCCGTATAAATTTTTATGCGATACGAAAACATGCGCATAAACTACGATGATAACACTTTTACCGAATAAATTCCTTGATGCAGATCAAAAAAGACGTGACTTTGCAATGGGACGGCATAACTGGACCAACCAGTGGACTGATCTTGTTGCACAGCATCTGAAATGGTGTTTTGGTCAATATGAAATGCCTGAGCAAAGTCTGTCGTATAATTCCCTACCAGAAGCTTCTCACACAATTGCGGTCACAAACACAAAGCATCTGAATGCAAGATAACATGACAGCGTTTATTGTGTTTCATCTGCGTGCTGTGAGGTTCAAGTAATTTATTATATACAAAAATTATTATATACACAGGGCTCGACAATAAGCACTGCCCGATGGCCCGGGACCGGTGTGAACGATGCTCGGGACAGTAGACTGAACGGTCACTTGCCCGATCGGGCCAGTGCTATAGGGTGTGCTATATATACAGTGGCATGCGAAAGTTTGGGAAACCCTTGCAGAATCTGTGAAAATGTGAATAGTTTTAACAAAATAAGAGAGATCATACAAAATGCATGTTATTTTTTATTTAGTACTGTCCTGAGTAAGATATTTTACATAAAAGATGTTTACATATAATTCACAAGACACAAAAGTAGCTGAATTTATTAAAATATCTCCGTTCAAAAGTTTGGGAACCCTTGATTCTTAATACTGTGTGTGGTTACCTGGATGATCTATGACTGTTTTTTT
>RJVU01051648.1:2313305-2345384 GCA_003731715.1 Anabarilius grahami | reverse complement strand
TTTTTTTTTTTTTTTTGTCCTATGTTACTGTTAAATTGTACACACATATACATTTATGTGGTTCATTACTGAAGTCCTCACTGCTTTTTGTTGTAGCTTTGTCGTTCAGATTAAACCTCTTTTGTCTGAATCAGAATCTACTGTTGTTCTGTGTCAGGTCCAAAGAAATTGAGGCAGCAGGGTTAAGCGGTGCTGATCCGTTTAAAGAAGTGCGCATTCAGTCCGTGGTCGTGGAGTTTCTTCTCAGCAATGTGGAAGTTCTGTTCAGTGACTCTTTCACTTCTGTCGGACGTTTCAATGCAGGTATGTCGAACCAGAAAACAAATCTGTTCTTCTATAGATGTTCATACTCATCAGTAAACCACTCATTCAGTCCGGTGTCTCCAAACAGCACTTTCATTAAACAGGCAGTGATGTTGGTTTTGTTCCAAAACCTAGTGAGCTGCCTATATAAGCAGCATTTTATGGCATAGTCGACAAAAAGTTATGCAACTTAATTATGCTGCCTTCAAAGATGCTTTCTTTTGGCAGCAATGTTGTATCCTTCAAAGAGAAGCCAATCCCATAATGTGACAAGCACAGTGACAAACTTTGGTAAGGATGCTGCTTATGTTGACAGTGCACCATGCTTTGGAACGGAGTTGTCTGGTAAACCGATATAGTAGCAAATGCACCAGATGTAGTGCTTCCTCTGGCTTGTTTTCATTACAGAATTGCCACAAATTAAGATGAATGTTTATTAACTTCCTCTGGCAGTCTTTGGTTTAAAGCGACATCTGATGCAGCCTCCAGGCCTTAATTTCAACACAGTTTTCTCCCCTTCTAAGATGCAGTTCTTTTTGTTTTCATACTTAACAGTGATGTGTTACTACTGCAATCAGACCTGTTACTTCATCTCTTCTCTTTTTTTTTTATCCCTTATGACACAATATTAAATGACTAACAGATTGAGCAACATTAATTTAATATATTAGGGCTGGGCGATATGGCTAAATAAATTATTGTGCTATTTTGTTATTTTATTGTAATATGTTTAGTGTTTTGATGAAATTCATCATGATATTTACACTATCGATCACAAGTTTGGGGTCAACAAGATTTTTTTAAAAGTAATATACATATATATATATATATATATATATATATATAATATAGTATTAAATGGCCTATATATATATTATGTATGTATATATATGCNTCTGGAATGGCTTTTTTAAATTATTTTATTATTCATGCAAACGGAACCATCATTTCAACCAAACAGACACTGCTGACATGTAAATTCATAGTATTTCATTTAATAAGTAATACACAATAAAAATGTAGTTCAGATCAAGGGTTGTTTAGTTTTTTCACAGATTTGCACAAAAGTAACCCTTAAAAGAATAGTTATCTTTTTTCATTTGCATCCGCGAATATGTAATATACATAGTTACAATAATATTTACTTGGTTTAAATCAGAGAACCTATTAAAGTCTGTCACATTGCTCACATATTTGCAAATTGCGAGGCAAAGAGGAGATGTAAACCTTATTTCCTTCAAAATGATAGCAAATAAATTGTGATTATTTAATATGTCTCCCAGCCCTATTATACATGTGATTTGATAAATTAGTCTCTTGTGATGAACCTGGCTAACATACCACAGTTTAAAACATATTTACAGTGGCCTGACTCACCCATGTGTAAGTGAGGCTTACTGAGAGCGAGCTGTGTGTTTCCATAGCAACAAGAGGGGCGGAGCACAAGATCTCACGCCAGCCGCGAACACGCCTGGTTAGTCTTCAGGAGGCGAGGGGGGAGTCCTGTTTGACTGACCCCTCTTATCTGGACCCTGAGCTACGACGCTTCTCCATGATATGAGATCCAGACTGACTCTCTGACTTTACAGTGGACACTCAAATCACAATCTGGTCAAACCAGCTTAAGGGGCTATACACACAGTACTTATTATTGAGTTAAAAAGCTAACTCAGAAATCAGCTTTATAGGTGTATTACCTTCCATATACCGTTTCTGAAAATTCAGTAAGACAGCAAGATATTTGTACATGGATGTCCATAGAAAAGAAACAGAATGTGTCCTGTGAGAATGCCTCAGCTTGAAATATGGTATCTGGATTGTTGCTGGTTCAAGGTGGTCTACCAGGTACAAAGCAGGTTCGTCTGCTAGTAGACTAGCTGATCAACCATCTTGACCAGCTAATGACCATAAATGACCAGCTAAAAAATTTTTATCTTTTTTTTTCCAGCAGGGATCCAAAAGATACTATCTATGCTCACATATTTTTTAGCAATGTAATTTTCCACATGGATGGATTTTTTTATGACTGTTGTTTATGTTCAAGGACCGCTGTAAAGACATCCTTTGCCTATGACATGTAAATGACGTGTTAAAATTGTACAGCGCACAGATGGATATAAGGCAATAAATCCCTTTGTTGACATTTATTCATTTATTTTGTAGGAGAACAAAGTAGAAATATCAATCTTATGGTTCTTACTAATTGATCTTTTCCACCATGTAAATTTGGTCTTCGTTAAGTAGGGCATTGAGGAAAATCATTTGGTAAGATGGGTGAATGGGATGGATGCTATATTGAAAATTTGAGCTAAAGAGTATCTGTATGTGTCGACTCGACTCTTGAGACACTGACAGCAGGTAAAGTGTCATTTAGTTATTTTTTTTTCTGTATGTCAGATACTTCTGCAGGCTTTGTTTTCAGATTCCTCTACTCGTCTGATGTCCCAGACTTTACAGGCTTGCTGAGGCCCAAAAAACTCTATGCAAGTACACAAACACAAGCACTTCTAGCTATGCAAGCTCAGTTTTACACATTGTTACATTTGGAAATGTGTCCGAGCGCAAATCATAACGCAGCGCAATTATGGACTGCATTTTCAACATTGCCACAAGAGGCGTTATAACGTGCATTACCTGACTCAACACAGTATTGCAAGAATGCATGTTAAGTCTTACCTAAGCCCTGGCAAAGTGTGCATTTGTGTACTTGCATAGTTTGTTTCTGGCCTTAACCACTCAAGATTTTGTCTGTTGGCCTGCCCTTGTATTTCTTCTACAAAGCTTGTTGTAGTATAGCTGTGCAGACTATGGAAGTGTTGGAGGAGCTGATGTTTTTTGTTTATGCTTGGATGTCTTGTCGTTTGCCATGTATCATGTTGTATCATGTTTTTTTGTTGTAAATCACTGTGCTCTTTGCTGCATTACTGCATTAACTCGCATATGTCCTTTGGCCTGCTTGATCTGAATCTGAATCTTTTTTTCTTTTCTTTTTTTTTTGGTTTGCCTCTTTCTGACTCCACAGCACGTCAGTCTCTGACCAGGCCCAAGTCATTTGTGTCCACCAGGCTTCTGTCTCTGGAGGAGGCACAGGCTCGCACACAAGCTCCTCTTCTCCTTCAGGGATCTCCTCACCATGCTATCGGCCAGTTTCACACTGTACTAGACCTGCCTGCCGACAAGTGGGTTTCTTTGCACAAATCAATGACTTATAAAGGAATGGTAATCTGCAAATTAAGTTCTTTACATTTAAATACTTCAAATACTTTTTCTTGTTTCTTTTAGGAGGAAAAGAGGGATGAAGGTCCGGAAGTCAGCAGGCGGGAGCTGGAAGACGTTTTTTGCCATTGGAAAACCTGGAGCTGCAGGTCGACGTAAACCCACCAGGATCACCTCTCTGTTCCAGCCCACTACCTCTCATGCAGGTATAAGAGACATCATGCTAATATCTTTAGATTGTTCTTTATCCTAAATAGATTTGCATGTCCTAATGTCAGATGAAAATGGCTCAGTTTTTAGAGTTGTATGTCTGCTTTAGGTTGCAGGGTGGACAGTGTGACACTCAGGTCAGCAAAGAGTGAGGAGTCTCTGTCCTCTCAGCACAGTGGAGCAGGTATGAATGACATTTTCGAAAGCTTTAATGCCCTGGTTGACCAATCAATTCCCAGGGAGCAGTGTAATAAGATATAACAACTAACAGACCAGTACTATAAAATGTGAAAAAAATTGTGTATATATATATAATATAATATTAAATAACACACTTTTTTTATTTTTTCATTATTCTTATGACATTGTGTGTATATACAGTTCAAAAGTTTGTGGCCTGTAAAGAAATTACCACTTTTATTCAGCAAGCATGCATTAAATTGATCAAAAGTGAATAAATGTAAGAGTGATATGTGATGCTCTGTTTTTCTCTCAGGTCAGGGGAAGATGCAACGCTTACGAAGACCTCGCTCCAGCAGTGATGGTCTCTCTCTGGCTGCATCTGTTGATCCGCAGCTCCTTCCCCAGCACTCCCCATCTAGAATCCATCCGAGCCGTTCTTACGACAGCCTGCTGCCTGAGGAAATGCGTGATGCTGATGAGGAAAATGAAGATGAAGAGGATGAGGAGGGTGTGTACATGTTGCCTGATTTCTCCCAGGAACCACCCACCTCATGGATGGCAGAAGATGTCATTGACTTTAGCCCCACCTTCCTGGAAGATGGGCCAATAGGGTTAGGGAGCACGGCTGTCGCTCCTAGCGGCAGGGAGTCCCCTCCTGCAGCTGCACCCCCTCCGTACCGTTGTCTGAGCCATCAAGGTCACACCCGCTCTGGTAGCCAGCGCTCAATCACAGAAGATCCAGACTCAGTTCTCAACCAATCAGAGGCCGCAGCCCGTCGGAGTTTGATCCTGGCTGCAGCAGCTCCGCCTCAGCAAGTGTTCTGTCAACACAGGCCGTCTGCAGTCACTAATGCTCCCTCAAACACAGCCCAGCAGGGTGAGTCAAACCTAAGCCCATCCCATAGCCAGACGCCAGCTCCAGCGGCCTCTGCACCCCCTACTCAGCCCCCTCAGGAGAGGCGTTCCTTTACACGTAAAATGGTTCATGCACTTTCACCTAAAGCGCCCAAGTCCCCCCCTCTGGACATCTCTGATCCGATCTCCATCAGTGTACCTGCCAAGGTGAAATTGAGAATATCATATTCATTGATTTTGTTGTGTATGTGGTATTATTTAAACTACTACCTTTAGGTGACATCTATCCCAGTTTAATGTGCAGAAATCTATAAGTGAACCATTTTATCTTTCAAGGTTCTGGAAATGATTGGTGGACGAGCTGGCGAACTGCAACCTGGACTTCCAAGCAGTGGACCGTCTCAGCCACCCCAGATGATATCTATGCTCCTGAGGTCATGTGACTTTCAGCTTACAGAGAGCTGCCAGCAAGAGCTCAACAGTAAGTTGGGCCCCATCGCCAAGATCAAGGGTCCTAGTGAGTACACACTCTGATTATGACCTAATGCAGTGGTTCCCAAACTGTTCAGACTGCACACCCTTTGCCTATTTTCAAGTATCACCATTGCATTTTTTCAGTAAACATGATAATATCTAGAGCCATATTCACATTTTTAACTGTAATCAAATGCATCTTGGCCTGTGAAATTTTTCATTTAGTTCATCAGAAGATGATTATCTTTCAGCTATGAATATCAATTATTTAAGTACGAGAGATGGGCCTGAATTCTTATATAAAGTTTAATGAAATGAGTAATGGAAGATGATTCTAAATCGCAATTTGTATGTTGACTTCCTGTCTAAAGTATTGGGCAGACAGGACAAGTCTTTGAAAAATGTAGTGATATAATTAAGTGATGTTTTTTAAAACAACCAATGTTCAATTTCAGCCAATTTTCCATCATACACTGTTTATAATAATTATTTTTTGGGAACCTCTGTTTTAATGTTAAAAATATTTAATTAATTAAAGTAACTAAAGTAACTCCATTTTTTGTTTTTTTCAGGTATCTTGGGTCCCACTGGTGTTCCCCTTCCATCACAACAGCCCCCTCCTCCTCCCCCCAAGAACNAACCCTGCTCGCCTCATGGCTCTGGCTCTGGCTGAAAGTGCCAACAAGGCACTTCGGCAAGGTGCCTCTCCCCCATACCGCCCCCGTCAGAGTGGAACCTCCTCTGAGACAGACATCCGCTTCCAGAGGTCCCTTTCTGCTGATGCAGGAGCTCTGCTGTCTTCTGATCCTAATCAGATCTACTCCACTGTGCGCCCCTTGTCTGTGTGGAAGACGGAGGGTAATGATGATGATGATGAAGATGGTGGAACTGCTGCTGAAAATCCTGCAGACAAATCACATGGTACAGATCCAAGGTCACCACCTGGACAGGACACTGGAACTCTCTCTTCTGACAGCTCAGCCTCTGATTCTGGGACATCCAATTCTGAGTTGTCAGCTGCCAGTTCATCCGAGGACAATGAGCGAACCCCAAGCCCCATTTACAAGAACGAAGAGCCAACTTCTCCAGCGCAGCCCTTAAAATCCAGCCCACTCTCCTCAAGCGAAGCCGTCCCTCCTCAGAGAAAACCCCCAGCGTATGGACGGCAATTTTCTGCGCCACAGCTTCAGCAGGAGAAATCCAGTGGCCAATCCAAGCCTGCAGCCCAGCCACACACACAGCTCCTGCACTCTAAGTCAGAGAGCTCTCCACTGGCCCAGGTACGAGCGTTCCAGCCCACCCGCCCTAAAGTGCCGCCCAAGCCCCCTGATCTTGCTCCCTTGAGAGCTCCACTCTCTCAGACTGACCGGCATGATCACATGCGTCGCTCCTTGGATGCCAGTCGTGTTCGACGGTTGGCAGGGCCTCCACAAGGGAACACACCACTTTCCAGAGCTTTCTCTGAGCGCATCAGCAGTACCTGTGACATGCTGTCTCGCTATCATGCTGCCAGAATGGCCAGCCAAGCTGCCCAGGTTGCACACCTTCCCCAACAACCGCAACAACAGACTCAGTCCACTCAGATCAGAACGGTTGTCCCCTCCGAAGACCCATCCAAGATGGAGAACTTCTACTATGAGATTGGTGCACCTGAGCATCCACAAGTGCCACCCAGCTATGCACGCCACAGCTATCAGAATATGAAGCTGGATCTGGAGGGAAACCTCCGTCTCACTGACCCAGCCAATCAAAGGCCTATTTCCAGGGGTTACCCTCCTCCTTACAACCCCCAAGGACCTGTGGGCAGTAGGGCTCCCCAGCTGTGGTCATCTGAGGCCACACGAGCTTGGGCCGCAGCACATTCTCACTCTTTCTCCTTTTCCCATTCTCATTCTCACCATCGCTCGCAGGATGGATCATCAGGAAATCCTTCACACCCTCGTTCTCAGCGACAGACATCATCATCTGTCAGGTTGTCCCGCAGTGAAGTGCGTCCCTTACCCGCGTCTGCTGGAGTGGGCTCCTCTGCGGGCATGATGCCTCTATCCGTTCACCAACGTAACTTGCATCGGCCCCAGCGTTCGCCTTCTGCAGACCACACCGCCTCCCAGCTTCACCCCTACTTTGAAAATGGGAAGGTGTGTTACCGGTACTTTGAGGCTTCCAGGCCGGAAGACTTACCATTGAATCAGCATCAGCATTCTGTATTGAAACCACCTCAGGCTTCCCCGGTGCAAGGAATCACAAAAGATCAATCTGAGCCCATCTACGTCAACTATCCTTTCACAAACCCACCAGGATCCGGGGTTAATTCAAAGGGCTGGGCCACCACAAACCTTGACGAAAATGATCAGGCATCTGAGACACTGGAACCACCTTCCAAGTCTCAACCAGATGACAAGCAGAAACTTTCGGAGCATGAAAGTCCCACAGCTAGCTTCGACAACCCTGCCCAGAACGATGTATCCTCAGATTCCAAAGAGATCAATATAGCAGCGTCGGCCTCCACTGCCATGCATTTCCGCAGCCGCTCAGATCCCCAAACTACCAGCTCAGAGCCTGTTCATGTCCTAACTGGGAAGGAAATTGCCTCCTTGCTAATTGAAAAGCTTGCAGAGGATGAAATTGAGGGTCCTTCAGTGCCATCTTCTTCGTCCTCTTCTCCACACATCGAGCACCCTCCAAATCCCTACGCTAGCCAGCAGCAGCAACCACCACCTGCATACAATGTCTACACTCCAGGACCCTCTCGAGGGCGCTTTGAAGGTCAAGTGCTACCTAGAGAGGTATCTGGACCTTTCCAACGTCAAGACCTCTTGCGGAGATCTTCTGGAGGCCAGTATAGACAAGCTTTTGACGTCATGCCATCTGGTGACCATGTCCTAAAGTTTTATAGAAGCCAAGACTTTGTCCCAGTCTCCCAGGGAGAAAGCACAGCCCCTAATCCTTATCCCCCAAGACCATATTATCAGGACCCCCCATACCCCAATTGGGGCCCTCAAGGCCTCCCAGAAGCTTCCCACACATGCACTCCACCTACAGTGGCCTTCTCAAACTTAGCGCTTGGATCAGCAAGAGGATACGGGCCCCAGACAGTGGCCAACCAATATAACCAATACCCGTACCAGTCAGGGTCAGTGCTTCCCCAATATCCCAACACACCACGACGAGATGTTGTCCTGGATCCTTCTCTCCGACCTCCGGGGTTGCGGAACCAGAGAGGCTTAAACCGGCAGGGAAGCCTGCCGGGACCCAATTGGACCATCCGAACTGAAGGCCAGACCCGTAGTTATTGCTAAAGAGCACAACTGCCACAAAAAGTCCTGTCTTTAGACTTAAAATGAGATAATATGACGTAGACCAGTATAAGCACTAGACTTTTATGTTTCCTGTACAAGTTAACATGTTGTGAAAGAAATTGTTAACCTCCCCAAGTGGAGACAGAGTGTACAGAAACAAGGTTAAGCGGGGTATGTCTTTACTAGTGTTTCTGTCTCAGAAAGACCCCACTGCTGTCCTGCGATTAGAGTGCGTATTGGAGTGGAAAAAGTGTACAAGAATAAGACAAAGCAGAAAGGATCAAAGAAGTGAACCATAAAGTGGCTTAGATATGAAAACATTCCAGAACACACTGTGCTGTCCAGCAGAGGGAGTCAGAGAGGTACATAGCTGCTATTCCTCTGACAGGACATTGCTCAGTGGCTATATTTTGTTTTTCTGCTTTTGGTTTTGTCTGGTTTAAGGTTCTTTTTGACACTAGATCATTCTGTACAGGGGCACAAGCTTAATATGTATTTCTTTCTCCTCAAAGTACGATAAAAATAACCTCAAGAGATACTAGTGGTTTTATGAAACTTTATGAAGATGGTTCATTTTTGTTATCTTAATTTTTTGGCAGCAATGTGATATTTCCATTTTTTTTTTTTTTTTGCTTTTTTTGATGTTTCTAAGTTATTGTAAGTTTTCATTGGAAAAAAGTTATTGTGAAAGTTTTATTTTGCCTTTCTTGAATTTGTTTCAAAGAATGTAAAGTTAAGGACTTTGTGACCTTTTTGTTGTTTTAATTTCTTTAAAGTCTGTGTGAATTTGAATGAGTGTGTCTTGCCCAGAGTTCTGATGTTAAGCACAAAAAAAGGAACGCTAATTGCTGATGTTTTTGGGAAGGGTGCGTAATTGAGAGTGCATATTTCGTTGAGGTACTGTTTTCTGCTCATTCTCAAGTAATGTGTCAGATGATTTTGTATCAATATTGGTGTTCTAATCCAAAGCAAGTATTTCAGGTAGGTCACGTCACCCTGTGTCACTCCCAGACATCCCTGGGTTTCTGTGTGAAGGAGGAATCCCAACCTAGCAACATCGAATAACTGGTACTATTCACCACAAAACACTAAAAAATCCCTTCAATGCCCACACAACACTAGTCTTAGAAGAAATTATAAAATGAAATGTTGTTTTTTATCAGATTTCTGGGCTCAGTACTGTTGTAGTGTTTTTCAAATTCAAGGCATTAAAAATGTCCTGGAAATCCGTCTAAAATTTGTTAGAGTTGAATCCTATAAAGATTTGTTTAGTAATTGGTGCCTTCTGTTAAATAATTGATAATCTTTTAAATAATCCTTTATGAAAACAAATGTTGAAGAGTTAGATACAAACCTTGTCCTGAGCCCAGTTGCTCCTATTTACAGTTTTCCAAAGCTCCGCACCTGTAAGTCCTGAGTATACAAGGTCTAAATGAGAAAGAGTGTGTGTATGAGTGAGAATGTGACACGGTGTGTTTGCATGTCTGTTATCTCTGTTGTTTTAATACATATCTATGCAGTGAATAACCAAGGGGGATAAGTTCCTTAAAAAAAAAACACTAAAAATATTAATGCTACCTATGTATGTCAGCAGACCTGTGAGCGTGTATGTTCCAGTGAGAGAGGTCATGCATGTGGCTTTGAGGTATATACATGTCCAACAATCTCCCCTTCAGCCTTTAGCACTTTGCTAAAGGCAGTTCATCCTATTTTGTATAATTTTCAAATATGTGAATTAAAACCTTGGACACCGTCATTGATGAAACCTGTAGTCTGGTGATTATTTTTGAACTGAATATTTTTGTACTCTAGTCAGATGAGGTAGCTTAATGATGGGTGTTAAGTACTCATATTACAGAAAATCTCATTGGAATACACAAAGTTTTTGAATTAATCATTTTAAGTGATCCTGGTACTAATTGCCATATTTAAAAAAATTAACCTTGCCAAGTAGCATTGTGATGACTAAATAACATTCCTATTGTTGAAGCAGACCTGGATGTTCCTGAGGCTGAATGTTTTCATTTGCTATTAAAATACACATTCTTTCTTTTTGTGTTATTTTGAGATTATTTTAATTCACAGGGCTTGCAGCGCTGCAGTTTCCACCCTCTGTGTAGGCAGTAATATGAGAGAAGTTAAGGTCTTTCCTGGATGGATATCCTGCAAAACCAGTCTGTTTCTGAGAATCGGGCGACACTCCCAGCTGAGTATAAATTAAAGCAGACGTGCAACATAACATGCCCTCCTCTGTTCTCTGCTGATACATGTACAAACTCTTGGCAGTAAAAATTTAGCCTGAGCAATAACGGTTTGGGTGGTTCAGGGTGTGGAGAGCTGCCAGGCTTTTGTTGTCTTTTCGTTCTTGTGTTCTTAAGGATTGTTTATTTCCCAGGGCGTTTTTTCATTTGTCCTTTTCCAATTTCAGACAGTGAATGACATACGAAGAGTCATCAGCACAGTCACATGTTTATTTGATAATTAAGAAACATTAAGTTTGTGCAGAAAAATATCTTACAAAACATGTCATATTCATTGGTCTATAGACATTTTTAAGCAAATTTTATATTAAATATTCATGTAGAAAAAAATACAAGACTGTGGCATAAAGAGAAATGTAAGAACTTTTTAAGAACCTATTTGATCAATATTGTTGTTAAAGGTTTAAAATGATCCCATAAGGACTACTCGTCAATAATTAAACGTAAAGCAATGATGTATTTGAATATGTTTATTTGGTAGCTCCCAACATAATGAAATGATGCTCACCAGTTCTTAAGTTTAAAAAAATTCATTATACCATAAATGCTTTTGATCATCATTAACTTATTTGAACCTGGAACATCCATGTGACTAATACATTTTAAAATGAGCAAATTATAAGAAGTCATAACAACATGTATGATAATAAAACAAAAATGGAAAAAATGCTGTTTATAATTGTTGATGAAGTGCGTCTCGTTGCAGGACACTTTGACTTGTCATATCAATTATCCATGTATTTATTATGTGCAATCTGCAATCATCTGTATTTTTCTGTGACTCCATGAGTGGAAGCATCTCTGCAGTTGATGCAGATGTTTCTTGTGGAGTCCGTACAGTTATTCCAGCTGCATGTAGTAGATCATGGCAATCACTAATGTGAAAAACTGTAGGACAGATCAGAAGTGCATTAGAAGAGTGAATAGGTGCAACTGAATTTAACCTATATAGGTCAAAGACATTTAGATGTCTGCATCAACAGAAATTTACAAAAGTGATTTTATATACATAGAAAGCACTTTAAATGCAAGTAAAACGTCTACTTTTAAGGTTTCAAATAAGTTTTGGGAGAATAAAATGACAAAATGTGGGTGAAATAATGTTCCATTGTCATTCGGTGTAACACTTATATTTATGTACAAATTGAAACATACTTATTCTGACCTGTACATTTTAAAATATGTAAAAGAACAAGTGAGCATACTGAATTTTATTGCATTTTAAATGAGTAAAAAAAATTCTTAATGACAAATGGGCAAAACCTAGGATAGTGGCAAAGTTTAAAAATGTAAAATTACAAGTAATTAGCATTTGGGGTAAAAGTAATTAGTCTTTAATATGACATAAATATAGGTTTCTTTTGTAAATATGCCTGACAAGATTGTTACACTGAATGACATTTTAGTGGGTGCCTTCTGTAAATCATGGTAAAAATGTAAATTATTTAATTTTTGCTCACAAAAACAATTTAAACAGCACCCAGTCTGATGTATTGAAAAACAACAACAATTCAAATCTGTATTACACTTATTGTTTTGATGCTTGAAAACCTTTTTCGTCTTTTATATATTTATATATATATATATATATATAGTAATAATGTAGTCTATATCCATAAATGCATTAAAGTACTCATTAAGATAACTGTGAAAAATAAATGGTAAATTCATACAATAGACATAAAAAGTGTCATTAAAAGTCCATTTTTTTGTTTAATTTCCATATCATTGAACATTAGATAGTGACTGGTTTTCGTTATCTTGTGGTTTGTCAGGTTGTTGTTTGACCCTTGTTGATGTTTTAAACATAAGAGCATGTCCTGTGTGAATGTATAGAGGTCATTTAGAAAAAGTATGACTTACCACCAACATAAGAACGGAGAAACCGTACCAGCTCACAGCCCAGGTGTAACGGCTTAACACAGACTCAATGTACTGGAAACAACCCTGAAATATCCAAGAAAAAAATCATTGACATAGAAGCACCACTCAATAGGTCTAACATAAAGTGAGGCATCTAAATGTTTGCCAAATGATCTGAGAGATGTAGCGCAAAATAAAGATGTAATGTCACATGTTTTTTTTGTTGTGAGACTAGTTGAGAACCACTGTCAATTAAAGTTATAACTCATTTATTTCCTGCAGGTCATAAGTTTGTTGCTGTCTGTCGTTTTCTGTAAAGCGGGTGACGTTACTAGACTTAGACTTTACCTTTGTGAACATGGTGCTGCTCTTTCCAACGATACAGCCTTCTCGATCTTTCACCTCAAAGTTACTCAGTCTCTGGCAGCAGTTGAGGGGCCAGAGGTATGTTGGGCCAAATGTCTGTTTGAAGGTAGAGTTATACTCTAACCAGTCCTTCGGACCGTCTGCTCCACAGCACTCCACCTTAAAGCAAGAGTAGGAGTAATTGAATCAATCTCAGTATAGTCGAGAAAAAAAACCTGTCACATGTGCATCATTTGAAATCTATATTAATCTTTCAAGTTATGTGTTAAGCTAAAAGATTAAAGGTGCAGTGACATTTAGCTACCGTTGATTGCTGAATTTTCGTGGGGGCGAAATCCAGTCATTTCAATAGGAATCCACGCAATCGGGAGTGCCGCGTGTAGTTTTTGCATCACGTTCAGGTTTTTTTTTTACGTTGATTTGCTGCATTGATTAACAAAATGCTGCTTTGGTTTGAAAGTGACTGGAAACGAAGTATGAATGTGCATCGTTACACTATTGACAAGACATTTTTTTT
Organism: Anabarilius grahami; assembly: GCA_003731715.1. NCBI lineage: Eukaryota > Metazoa > Chordata > Actinopteri > Cypriniformes > Xenocyprididae > Anabarilius > Anabarilius grahami. Next base: position 2,331,837 of record RJVU01051648.1, on the reverse strand, counting down.
GCTCATGAAATTTTGCTACTGTGTTTTTTTTTTAAGAAAAAAAAATTGGTTTTGTTTCTTAAAGCAATAGGCCGTGTGCTACAGTGATTTTTTTTATTTTTTTTTTACCATGGTTATGGTTGTTCAAAACGATCGTGATTTTGTCAAGATGTTCCTGGATCAACATATTTTGTTGATCCTGGAACAACATTCTTGTCCGAAAATTTTGTCCTAATCCTATCCCTACCCCTAAACCTAACCTACCCATAATTTATCCCTAAATTCAGAGGGAAATAATATGAATAACACTGGTGTAGAAGCACCTTACCCTGGTTGGAAGCCTAAACTTGACATAAACTTTAAACATGCTGTACTTCGTGAAACCATCACTGTAAAAGAAGTGAAGTGAAGTGAAGTGAAGTGAAGTGAAGTGAAGTGAAGTGAAGTGAAGTGAAGTGAAGTGAAGTGAAGTGAAGTGAAGTGAAGTGAAGTGACATGTGGCCAAGTATGGTTGACCCATACTTGGAATTTGTGCTCTGCATTTAACCCATCCAAGTGCACACACACAGCAGTGAACACACACACACCGTGAACACACACCCGGAGCAGTGGGCAGCCATTGCTGCGGCGCCCGGGGAGCAGTTGGGGGTATGGTGCCTTGCTAAGGGTCTCACCTCAGTCGTGGTATTGAAGGTGGGGAGAGCGCTGGACATTCACTCCCCTCACCGACAATCCCTGCCGGACCTGAGACTCGAAGCCAGTACAACAAAAAAAATCTTGGTACTAATTTCCCCTAGCTTTTTCTTGTTTACTCAACTTTTGTAAATAACAGTTAAACTGACTGAAATTAAGTTGTCAATCATACAAAAAATGTTTAGTTGAGTTAACTTAAGATTGTTAGTTTTCTGGAGAGGTCCAACTATTCTTTAACAAACTTTTTTAAGTTGGGCCAACTCAACATAGTGACAATTCAGCTCATAATTTATTCATGCAGCAATGCATGATGGGAGCCATGGATGAATTTTGATTGGTGGCTCCCAGAATGCACTGCAACATGTTTTTTGATGGCCACCACTGTTGAGATTCACAGACTGATTCTTGATGTCTGTGTCTCTAAATGCATTACCTTTTTTTTTTATCAGAACTTTTGAGAGATTTTTCAGATTATATTGAGAAAGCTGATCTTCTGCTGTTGAATCACAGTGCTGCTGTAATCAATAATGTAAATCTAACTCAGAGATTGGGCTCTAAATGAGTTCAGTGATTCAGGTCAAATAATGACTACGTAAAAACATAACCAACACCACCTTATCATTTTTTTTTTGCTTGACTAGCTGTTACAACAGCCCAAACAAAATCTAATATTAAAAAGTAAAGGGTCAAGAGCCCAACTAAAGCAAACCCTCATCTCCACGATGGTGGCTTAAAAATTGTGATTTTCTCCTTTGGTGATTCTGCTTGTTATCATCAGGTGTCTTCAATAATGGTCAATCATCACTCAATTTATCACTTAATTATCTCATTAACTCTGACGCTGCTTCAATGGTACTTTAACTCAGTAGTGCGCAAACACATGAAACTTAAGTTTAGCCTGAAATTTTTTTTGAGTGCAGCCAGCATATCATCTTAACGCCCTGATTTCATGTTAAAGCATTAAGGGATAACATAACGGCATGACCCTCTGTAATGCAGCTCTAAAATAATTATAATAATTATTATTATAATTATAATAATACTAATTTTATTATCATTGTAAAATAATATTATTTATACAGTAGCCATACTTTAAATTATAATAATAATAATATCAATAACAACAACATAAATAATTTATATAATATATAATATTTTTAATAATAATTATTAATATTAATTATTATTATCATTATTTTACAATAATAGTATTCAATTACTATTAATTTACAATTATACATTAAGCTCATTTAACTGAGTTAAATTATATAACTAAGTTATAGATATGTAAAATAACTAAACACCAATTTTTCTTTACTTTACCATAACCAAATGGTTGCATTTTATTCTAAAATTTGCATTTGCTTATGGGAGGGCAGTTCCCTTAACGAGATTGACTTAACTCAAATAAATAAGTTAGCAGAAGTTTTTTGGTTGAACTTGCAAAGCTTTGTTCACAAAACTCATCGTTTTAAGTTTATGGAAAAACACCTGGATTGTGTTGAGTAAGTGTATTAAACATAGTTGTACTGACTTTTTCATAGATTTTTGCTGAGCCAACACAACAAAACCAGTTATTTGAACTTTTTTCAAGTTGGGTTTTTTACAGTGCACGTTCATCGTTAAGAACAACACTCTCAGAAAAAAAAGGTAAAAAAGCTGTCATTGGGGAGGTACCATTTTAAAAAAGTACACTTTTGTGTATTATTTACTCCTAAAGGGTGCATGTTAGTATCTTTAAAGGTACATATTAGTACCTTTTGACAGCTTTTGTACTCCCTCAGCGTCCTTTCTTGTGGTAAAATCACTGCAATTCAGTGTATCTCATGGCTTACTGATTTATATGAAGCTAGCAACCCATCAAGATGATATAATATTAGTCTGTTGCAACAGGTTAATGCGAGTATAAAACTGGTTTCTCCACTTTCACGTTTTAATCTGAGGCAACAGGCATGTTGTTTCAGGTCTGAGTTGAAGTTTTGCTTCCCTAATATTGTGAAAGTATGTGCATCTGTTTTAGCCACAACCCTTTGACTGCTGACAGGTGGTTGTGTTCACTGAAAAGCGGCCAAGAGGTCATCATAGGTGTTCTGCTTACCTGTTCCATCACTCTGTTCCATGTTTGTGTAATCTGCTTTCCTTGTGTGCTGCTGTCTGCGTAATATTGCAGCATCTGTTTCTTTACAAGGTTACTGTTCCCAACCAGCTACAATAAAGGAAAGAAGATTTTAAAAATGAAGAAAAGAAATGCAAAATTGTTCTCAAATGACAGAAAAGTGTAGGAAGAGAGAGCAGGAATGGGACACGGCCCAGACCAGAATCGAACCTGGGTCAATGTGTGCCACATCTCTGATGTGTAAATAATTTTATTTTATTTTACTATTACAGTACAGAGAGGCTGTCGACTCTACTCACATAATCTCGGTTAGTCGCTGCTGTGATGGCGGAGGCGCATTCGAACAGAAAGATGATGAACATAATGATCAGGTACTGTGGGAGGATGAAAGTTAACAATTAAATAAAATCAGAATAATTCCTTCTAAATTTGGTTGTCTCACTGAAGGTGATTAATCTCTTATGTAAAATGGCAGGATTGCTGTCTTTTTCAGTGTCTTCCTTTTAAAAACCTACCGCCAGCATGAGTGCACGACTCCTTTTCAGGGCAGCGAAGATGCCAAAGATGCATGTGAGAAAGAAGGCAAAGCCTGTAAAAATGGCAATCCAGGCTGCAGCAAAGATGTCATCTTTTCCTGAGACACCGGATATGGGGTAGAGTTTATACCCATCCACTGCTACCCAAATGGCAACTGCGAATAATGCCAGTCCAGCTGCCTGAAGAGGAAAATACTTAAAAGTTAAGCTATTTTACAACCCTAACACAATCTTTTTATTATTTTATTTCAGACTTACAGCAGCAATTGCATTCAAGACAATGACTAAAATCATAAAACATTTCAAGGCTCCTGCTCCCATGGCTGTAGTGTTTCTGGCCTGGTGACACTCTGCTGAAGAAAAATAAAGTAATGAGGATGGACATCCAGCACAAGGGAAAAGATTATTTATAAGGTAAAAGTCAGTTTAGTTTTGATTTCAGAGTTCTCTTGATCATGCAAAAGCCTGGGAATATCAGGTGAATTTAAAGTTCTACTTCTGATTAGAAACTATTTGTGCTTAACTAGATTAAATAAAGTATTTTAGATGTATCACAGTACTGTGATGGTATCAAATACCATGGCAATACCATACTCATATAACCTGCTATTTACATGGTACTTCCAAGAATACAATGGTATCACCATGATACATGTCTAAAAAGCCTTTTCATACATTTTATTAGTGTCCAACCTAATACATACAGGAAAAACTGCAACATTTAGAAGAAAAAAAAATAGCTTTATGAAAATGATAGGTTTTAAGACAGTTCTTAGTTCTTAAACACTGATAATGGACTATTTAATTGACAATAAATAATAGATAATAAATCCAAAACAAACATAAAAGCGAAGTTAATATGCCATTAAAAATAAACAAATAAGTAGCTGCTCGGGGACCCACCTGTTCCAGTCTGAGATTGCACCTGCTTTCCCTCTACCTGATTGTATTCGCTTCATTTACTTTTGTGGACACTTTCATGACGTCAAACCTGTTTGTCATCTGTTGTACAGACCTTATGAGATGGGATGGGTAACTTCACTCCCTGTGTTTTCATCACCAAGTACTTTCAGTTATTCCAAATGACATTTTATTGAAATGATTTTGAAATTAATCTAGGTGTGGCTACTTTCAAAAACATCTAAATATACATATGAACAAAGCATGCAAATAGTGCTACCTTTGGTGCACTTTGGATAAAGGATATTCAGTTGAATACAAAAATAATAGTCCAAGCCACTCAAAGTAGGATTTAAATTTATTTAGGATTTAAAAAGTCATGGCTGTAGAGAAAAAATCCATATTGACCTGGATAAAAATATTTATAAAAGTGATTATATATATATATATATTTGTGTACAAATTTTTTTTTTTCAGGATTCTTTGATGAATAGAAAGTTCAAAAGAACAGCATTTATTTGAAATATAATCTTTTGTAACATTATAAATGTCTTTACTGTCACTTTTGATCGATTTAATGCATCCTTGCTGAATAAAAGTATTAATTAATTAATTTATTATTTTTTTTTAAATAATAAAAAATTCTTACTGACCCCCAAACTTTTGAACGGTAGTGTATAATGTTACAGAAGCTTTGTATTTCAGATAAATGCTGTTCTTTTGAACTTTCTATTCATCAAGGAATCCTGAAAAAAAAAAAAAGTACACAACTGTTTTCAACATTGGTAATAATCAAAAATGTTTCTTGAGCAGCAAATCATCATATTAGAATGATTTCTGAAGGATCATGTGACACTGAAGACTGGAGTAACGATGCTGAAAATTCAGCTTTGCATCACATGAATAAATTACCTTGTAAAATATATTCAAATAGAAAACAGTTATTTTAAATTGTAATAATATTTCACAATATTACTGTTTTTATTGTATTTGTAATTAAATAAATGCAGCCTTGGTGAGCAGACGAAACTTCTTTTAAAAACATTAAAAATCTTATAGTTTCCAAACTTTTGACTGGTAGTGTGTGTGTGTGTGTGTGTGTGTGTTCTTGTTTACATTACATCGTGGGGACCAAATGGCCCCACGATGTAATAAAAACCTGAGTTCACCTACATCGTGGGGCCCAGCCAGCGGTCCCCACGAGGGAAATGGATTAATAAACATACTAAATGATGTTTTTTTGAAAATGTAAAAATGCAGAATGTTTCCTGTGATGGTTAGGTTTAGGGATAGGGGTAGTGTAGGGGGATAGAATATACAGTTTGTACAGTATAAAAACCATTACGCCTATGGAGAGTCCCCACTAAGATAGCAAAACAAACCTGTGTATGTGTATGTGTATGTGTATGTGTATGTGTATGTGTATGTGTGTGTATGTGTGTGTGTGTGTGTGTGTGTGTGTGAGCAACAAGAGCAACTTGTAATGTAAATTTAGATGCAATACAGCAATAGCAGTTGCAGTCCAAGGTGCAGTCCAAGGTGTGTGTGTGTGTTACACACACACCTTGGACTGCAACTGCTATTGCTGTATTGCATCTAAATTTACATTACAAGTTGCTCTTGTGCTCAGGAAGAAATGCTGACCCCTGCTGGATACTCACACTTCTCACACTGTATTCATCAGCATATTATATGCATTCATACAGTAGGGGAGAGCGGGGTAAGTCGTCACATGGGTAAGTTGTCACACTCTTCATAACTCCAAAACTAGAGGCTCTATCTCAAAAATCAAATAGCCTCTTCTATTGTCAACTTCCTGTTCACATGTGGTCAAGATCGCTCTAATCTGAGGTTAGCACAATTTTCTTATTTTTTGGCTTAAAAAGTAAAAATGTTGCACTTTAAATTTTATGCAATACAACTTTGTTAGATATGAATGTTAAAAATTATTATTTTGCACAACATAGAGGAGACAATAATGTGTCCTTTGATACTTTAGCTGACGTGCTATGTGGAGCTCACCTTGAGATTTAGCCAACATTAGCACACATGTCAGTTTGGGGCACATGTGACAACTTGCCCCCGTACAAATAAACACATAGAACATGCTCAAAAAAAGAGGTTCAACATGTTAAGTCAGTTATGTTCAGAGATTAAACATGTTAAGTTAAGCGAGTTATCTGCAGCATTCCATTCAGTTATCATGGATCTATGTGCAAGCCAGAGAAAGTTTGAGTTTAAAGTTCAAAGTAAAGTGGTCTTGCCACTTAATGTGTTTTGATTGAAATGTATATTGTTTGGATTGAAATAATTGTTATTCCAAATTCTCTAGGCATGATTGTTTATATTTCCAGTTCTGGTTTGAATTTAAAAATTAAAATCAATAATAACAATTAAGTAGTTGTGTTCTTATTTTTAGATAATCTAGTGTGACAACTTACCGGCCGATGGGGCAAATTGTCACAAGTGCACATTCTCTATTCAACAGTCTACAACAACGTAATGAGATAAGATATGAAAATGTAATGAATACAACATATGTGCCCAAGACTTCCTTCTTTCATTTGGTATGACATTTATACCATTGTGATGTATGGTGCTCAGTAAATGTTAGACAGTGTGAAAAGTGTGACAACTTACCCCGCTCTCCCCTAAATGACACACTATTTTTCTTTTCATTAATAGTGCTGCCTAAGGTAAGCATCACTGTAACTATTTCTCGTACTTAGCTTTGAACAAACAAAAGACATCTAATGGACCAAAGCATGATTAAGACTTGATAATGGTCTCGTTTGACTTGGGCCAGTGAGCAACAATTCAGAACTTCATAACAACATACTTAAATCACCAACATCTGGATAACAATGTGCTAACATGTTCAAAACACTTTTTAGGAATGTGGTTAAAAATAGTTCCATTAGCATTATGCATTAAAACATTAGCATTATGGTGGCAGCTTTTGCATGGACAAGCACTCACATTTTCTATACAAATTGTAAAAATCTAGTTAATATTTAGCTTTAGAGGTGAAATATAATGTTTAGAGTTATAAAGACTTGAAATTCTGTGGTGGGGTTGTGAATTCTACCTCTCCTGAAACTTTGGTCTGTATATGCTAAGTTTAAAACAGAAAATTCAGTCAGAATTTCACAAACTTTGTGGAGAAACTGTGGGACTAAATGGGTTAATTAGTGTTAAGTATACCAAGATGCTTTAACAAACTTTAAACGCCCTGAGAACTGTTTACTATGTCGTATTGAAACCTTGTCAAAGTGTTGACTTAAGCGCAGCTGACTGTCCTGATAACACACTCATCCATGAGGACTTAAGGACTGAGGACGCACTTTTGCAGCTCTTTTATTGTTCGACATCAGGTGAGAGTTAAATACTGTATATGTTCTGTTGACCATATTCATCTGTGAACACTATTTGTCAAATTCATTCATTAGGCCTGTATAACATTAGCATTAGCAGTAGCAGTAGGTACAAAGTGTAGCTAATGTAAGCTATATTATCACATGTGTTTTTTGGTTTGTTTCAGGGTAACATTAAAGATGGAAGAAAAACTTCCAAATGAAAAAGTTAAATATTTGCTTGCCCCATGGAGGTTTTCCTTCAGGGCACCTGGATTTGAAAATAGACTGGTGGCGGCTCTACAACTGTTTGAGCGTTTTCCTTTAGATATAGCTGTGACCGGAGGAACCCAGGAGGCTAACGCTCAGTTGGCTTCTGCAATCTGCGGGCCGGATGAGGAAATTGAAGAGGAGGAATGGGAAACTGATGATGAAGATGATGAGGAAGAAGTAACAGATGAGGAAGAAGCAGAAGACTGGGAAGAAGGTGAAAGTGTAGATGAGGAACATAGCATTAAGTCTAAGTTAAATCACCAGAGCAGCAGGAGAAAACATGTACGGATATCGGATCATACAGAATTTATAGGGAGTGGCAATCCTGATTTCGACTCTGTGCTTTTACACCGTCAAATCCCAAATGTTCGTGTATGGACCGTGCAGGGCCACCCGTCTTCAAATTCCATTATTAAGCAGACCAACCAGCAGTATGACTCCACATGCTACGATGTTCTGGTGGTTCTCACTACAAAACAACACAAGGAGGACCACATGTGGCTCAAAATGGAACTGCATGACAGAGATCAGTCTTTTTTTCTGGTTCAAGCTGAGCGGGACTGGGATGTGGTAGAGGAGAAGCCTAAAGGGCCGTGCATGACCTGCGCCTGGGAACGAATGAGAGCTCGCGAACTGGAGTTGCAGAAGAGAAGTAAAGAAGCATTTGGAGAGATGGCTGATTCAACAGATAATCCTTCTGACACCGCCCAAGATCCAGAGTTAGTGAAGATGAAGGATATTGCCAAGGTGCTTGCTGAAGCCCTGCCTGAGCTTCAGAAGAAAGCTTTTAGTCAGTTTCTGGTGGCGATTACAAAGGAACTTCGTGTTCCTAAATTACTGACTGATGACACACAGTAAGTCAACTTTGAAATGTTTGATATTGTCATGTGATACAAATAGATTTCCCTTTTAACCTCACTGATCCATTGCTGGTTACACATGTCCTGAGATCTGGGGTCAACATGTTTTGTTTGTCCTGGAACAAAAATCCTGTCAACAAGATAAATTCTAATTCAAACCTATCCATAACCCAACCCTTAAACTAGAGGTAGAAGATAGGATAAGAATGGAGACATTAACTCTAACATTAGCCCTAAACCTAACCGTAAAATCTAATTTGTTGTCTAGAATGTTATTCTAGAAACTATGTTTTGTTGGTCCTGGAATAACAATCCTGTCAAAACATAAATGACAGCTCCCTAAATTATAACTCCATATAGCCCTACCAGTAATCCAAACCAAACAATCCAAACAATACCTTAATCCAGGGGTGTCCAGTTCTGCTCCTGAAAGGCAGATGTACTGCAGAGTTAAGCTTTATCCTGCTTCAGAACACCAGCCTGAAAGTTTCTAGTAGAGGTCCTGGTGCCATTTTAAAATAATTACTATGAAACCTCAATGCAAATAGAGTACCTCAGAGATGGCGTGTTTTTGTATGCAAAACCCGGAAGCGAGTTAGCATTTTAGGACTTCCGGTTCCATCGCCCTAAAGTCTATGGGTTTTTTTAATGGGTTTTTGCTAAATCGCCTGAAATAATAATTTGTTACATTTATATAGCGCTTTTCTGGACACTCAAAGTGCTTTACATATAGTAGGGGGAATCTCCTCAACCACCACCAATGTGCAGCATCCACCTGGATGATGCGACGGCAGCCATATTGCGCCAGAATGCCCACCACACACCAGCTTATTGGTGGAGAGGAGACAGAGTGATGAAGCCAATCAGTATAGGGGGATGATTAGGAGGCCATGATAGACAGAGGCCAATGGGCAAATCTGGCCAGGATGTCGGGGTTACACCCCTACTCTTTTCGAAGGACATCCTGGGATTTTTAACGACCACAGAGAGTCAGGACCTCGGTTTAACGTCTCATCCGAAGGACGGTGCTTTTTGACAGTATAGTGTCCCCATCACTATACTGGGGTGTTAGGACCCACACAGACCACAGGGTGAGCAGCCCCTGCTGGCTTCACTAACGCCTTTTCCAGCAGCAACTTAGTTTTCCCAGGAGGTCTCCCATCCAGGTACTAACCAGGCTCAGCCCTGCTTAGCTTCAGTGGGCAACCAGTCTTGGGCTACAGGGTGATATTGCTGCTGGCTTAAATAAGGTCTGTGGTTAACAAAGCCTTTAAATATTTTCACGTTTTGATCTATGACATAAAACATACCAGTTATAACCCGCTTGTGATTTTTTTTTTTTTAAACCTTTATTGGGTCTTAAAATCGGCCGTTGCTAACAAGTTGTTAAAAGGGACTACTTCCTTTGGCGGGGACTTTAGACGTCATCATGACAAACAGGACATTTGGACAGCATTTCTCATGAATTTCTCAAGTGGATAAGTATTCATACACAGCACAGATCATAATCAGCGAGCATGTTTTTAAATAAAGTTTGAGGAAGCTTGGTGGTGGTGACGTTCATCCGCGACCATGGTGTGCTGTAGTCCGTTTATAGCCTACTGTTACCTTTTTATATCTGACGACTTTATTTAGGCTTCAAAATGTATAAATGTTGTGTTAACTTGTAAAGATTATCTTGATAGACAAAACGTGTAAGTGTCATAACCCTTTGTTAAACACAGGGCTTATTTTTTGCGATTTTCCAAAAGTCTATGGAAAAAATGCTTAGGCTTTCGATCGAGGGAACCCGTGCACCGCTAACTTCTTGGCTGGCCTACAAAAACACGTCATCCCTGAGGTACTCTGTGTCCTTGACAAATTCGGACACATCTCTTGATTAGCTGGTTCAGGTGTGTTTAGTTAGTGCTGGAGCTAAACCTTGCAGGACAGTGGCGCTCCAGGAGCAGGACTGGACATTCCTCATCATGCTTAAATTAGAAGGAAAAGATAGTGGTATACAAGCCCCTAACCCAGGGATGGGCAAACTCGGTCCTGGAGGGCCACTGCCCTGCAGAGTTTAGCTCCAAGCCTAATCAGACACACCTGAACCAGCTAATCAATGCCTTCAGGATTACTAGAAGGCTACAGGCAGGTGAGTTTTATCAGGGTTCGAGCTAAACTCTGCAGGGCAGTGGCCCTCCAGGACAGAGTTTGCCCATCCCTGCCCTAACCCTATTAGCCAGTGTTGTCAATTTATGGATTTTGTCACTAGATTTAGTGACTTCCCTGACCCTTTTGAGGCTTTTTTCAAAAGTTTAGGGACAAATCCATCAACTTCTTGGACAAACCTTATCTAGATTCTTATTTTGCCCACTGATCTCTATTCATATTTATATATATCAATGAATTTGCCATTAAGATGTCATCTAGTGACATACCAGTTTTAGCTACTTTCAATTGAAAGCAGTTGGCAACACTGATGTTAGCCCTAAACCTAACTCTAAAATCTGATTGGTTGTTAGGAATGTTGTTCTAGGACTAACAAAGCAAAAGGTCTCCAATGCAGAACCTGATTTCACCAAGTGCAAAATGTTTCATATTTGTTGATCCTGGAACAACATTCTAATCATCCAATCAGATTTGAGGGACAAGTTTAAAGTTTGTCAAGTTTAGGCTTACAACCGGAGTTAAGTGCTTCTACACCAGCGTTATTCATCTATCATTTCCCTCTGATTTTAGGGATAACTTAAGGGTTTTTGGACAGGACTGTTATTCCAGGATCAACAAAATATGTTGACCCAGGAATGCATCTAACTCTGAAAAATCAGCATGTTTCTCCAACATGGGCTGCTGGTGCGTGCTTGTGTCCCTATTAGGCTGATTAACTTGTTTAATTAGCTGATTTACATTTATGCATTTGGCAGACGCTTTTATCCAAAGTGACTTACATTGCATTATACTATACATTTTGTATCTGAGTATGTGCAATCCCTGGGATCGAACCCATGACCTTGGCATTGCTAGTGCCATGCTCTAACCACTGAGCTACAGGAAAGCTGAGCTGATCACCTCACTCAACCAGCTTCATTAGGAAATGTGTTGGTCCACTAGCTTAGTTTTGTTGTAAACAAGCACTAATTGCCATAAAACAGCCTGAACTAGCATGAAAATTCATTGTTCATGAATATTTATATCTAACCAATTCTCCTGGTCTGTCTAACCAGGACAGAAGGTGTCTACATTTATCTAACAAATTCATTACATTTGTTTCTCAGCTTTGTGGTTTCTACTGCTTTGAAGTCCAGGAAGATAAACCAGGATGATCTTGACCAGATCTCCAAGCTCTCACAGCCGAGAGATCTCACGGACAATCCCTCCAAGCTTCAGGCAATCCTTGTAGCTCTCGATCACTTCCGTCTGGATATCGGTGTGCTGGGTGAGACAGGCTGTGGCAGCTCCAGCCTTGTCAATGCCCTCTTGGGCCTGGAGAAAGGTGATGAACGAGCTGCCTCAACTGGTGTCATTGAAATCACCAAAGAGGCTATGGAGTATCCCTACCCTGAGTCCCCCAAAGTCCGTCTTTGGGACCTTCCTGGGCTTGGAAAAATAAGTGATCTTGACAGCCTGTCCTCTGCGCCCAGCTCTTCTGAAGCTCAACGTGTAGCATCTGTTCTCGCTTTGTGTGATGTATACATACTGGTGTCTCCTTTAAGGCTTAGATTGGGAGCCTTACAGTTGTTGCGACAAGTGTCCTCCTTGGGGAAAGAGTGTTACCTGGTGGTTTCCATGGCGGACTTGATTGACGAAAAGTCTGTCGCGGAGGTGAGGCAATGGGCTGAGGGAGTCTTGGGTAAACTGGGTCTCCAGAAGAGCTTGTTTCTGGTGTCCGCTCACCATCCAGAAACCTTGGACTTACCCAAGCTAAAAGAGACCTTGAATTTAGCCTTTCCAAATCATACGAAAGTCGCTCTTGCCAGATATGTATCAAAGCAACTGGACGGAGATGTTTTCTGGAAAAGATCGGACTCTTGCAAATTCATGTAAATAAATAGTTCTTTAAAAAATTAAAGATTAAAAAAGAACAATATATTCCCATGCTCAAGCATGTTTTATTAGGAGGGTTTTTCTGTTTAACTACTCGTCACTCTCAAACATATTTTCAACCCTATATGAGAACCACCCTATTCAGATGTAGCATATTTAGAGAGCATCTAAAGTGTTTTTTGCATGTGCTGGTTATTATTATTTTCAGGCTAATCATATATCTTCCTGAGTTCTTTTCTTAAAGGCATATATTTTAAATATGTATATATTTACATTTACTCATTTAGATTCTTTTGTTTTGGACAAAATCCGGCACACAACCAGATTTGCAAAAAAAACATACACTATTTAATGCAATTAGGCGAGGTTGTAAATATTGTAACTTTTTGCAAGCTAATGGGATTTTTTAAATTCTGTGTTTATTGAAAATCTGCAGATTTGTAAAACTTGTAAAATGTAAAACCCATGTAAAAGCCCATGTAAAACCTGTCTCTGGGATATTCTGGTCTGTAGATGTGTCTTGGGTTTCTTTTGCCCATTTTGTATTTTAGTTTAGTTCAACTGAAAATCTGATCACAAGTAATAATGCCCCTTTCTTCAATAAGCAAAACAGTTAGAGGGATAATTTATGTATGTAGCATAAAAGGTGCGGGAAAATGTATGGTGAAGATTTATACTTAGGGTTTAGGGTTTAGTATGACTTTTTAAATGACCAAATAACCAAAAGTGCTCTATCTACAAAGCCATTACACACTTACATTAAGCAAGGTGTGTCAAAAAAACAAGAACAGGTCTATTGGTTCCTCTAGTGAAGCATTGGAGAATTGAATATGACAGCCGTATCTCCATCCCTGCCACTCATACCATTTCATTTCTGTGATGGAAAACACGGGAACTTCAGTCTCATTATTCACTCAACACCTCACCTGTTAACCACACGACCCCACCCAACGATGCCTGCGGGTGAAGCCGTCTGTGAACGCTACTTATTCCCTTTAATCTGAGGAGGAGCCATAAACTACTTACCCCAGAGCCTTAGGGCAGTACTAATGTTCACATTTAAACTCGCCGATCATGAAAACATGACAAATTGGTTCAGAAATGCTCATTGTGCCGTGAAATGACTGATGAAAAGACCCACGGTGCATGAATGCCTCAGAATAATTTGAGAACATTTGATGATCACCTTGAGGATCACCTGAATGGATAAACGTTTGGCTTTGTGAAGCACGAATGATGACTAAAAAGTAAAGCTGAATGAGGAAGAGTCAACCAGTCACCTGTCAGATGAGGACTCGTATGCGATCAACATGAACCTTGAAAGTAATGGATTGTCTGTGCAGTGCTACCTGAAGCCAAAGCTGATGGGAAAAATGAGAAGAAGAGTTCAGGAGATGAGAAACCCAAACGCTCAGGGTTCTTCAGTGGATCTGAGTCACAATGAAAGCACACGACTGGCTATGGATGCTCTTCTGGACAAAGGGCTTGATGGATACCAGGAAGTGCTGATCAAAGAGAATGAGGCAAACTTTCTGTCTGCGGAGGAGAAAACATACATCTTAAACAACATTAAAAAGCCTCTCACTGACAATGAAGAGGCGGGCAGGGATGAAGCGATGTCCAGTTCTCCACCAGTTTCTTCTGAGACATACTTTCCTACAGTCACAGAGAGTGAACCTCCAGTTCTTGACTACGGCTGGCCGGTGGCTGACTGGAGTTACCATCTGCAAGGGATTCCTAGTGTGGAAGTGTTATTCCAGTCAGTTAAATCCTCTTCCATGAAAGACCTGCTGCGGGAACTCATCAGGCAAGCAACTACAGTAAGAACCTGTCATTTTTGAATTGTATACTGCCATTTTTGTTTCAAATATTAATTTTGTGATGCAAAAAATGTGCACACTGCAATTACAAACATCACTTTCTATGAATATGGTATACTTTGGTGTCCCACACCTTTTATTTTTATTTTTAGTGTATTAGTGGCACGAATTGCATGCTTTTTGTTTCCATGTTTGTTGTGCAACTATTCTCCATCATATGAATGTTTTTATTAAAGGGTTAGTTCACACAACAATGAAAATTCTGTCATTTATTTTCTCACCTTTATGTCGTTTCAAACCCGTAAGACTTTCGTTTATCTTCGGAATACAAATGAAGATCTTTTAAATGAAATCGGAGAGCTTTCTGTCCCTCCATTTACAGCCACAACTACCACTTTCAAGCCCCAGAGAGGTAGTAAAGACATCATAAAAGTAATTCATGTGACTCCAGTGGTTTAACCTCAATTTTATGAAGCGATGTGAGTACTTTGTTTGCGCAAAAAATATAATTGACCACTTTATTTCCAAAATATTAACCTCCAACATGTGTTCACGGGAGCACAAGCAGACGTTGTTGCGTGAATCCATGTTGGAATTTAATATTATTTTGAAAATAAATTGGTAAATTGTGTTTTTTGCGCAAACAAAGCACTCACGTCGCTTCATAAAATTGAGGTTAAACCACTGGAGTCACACGGAGTAATTTAATGATGTCTTTACTACCTTTTTGGGGGTTGAAAGTGGTAGTTGTGGCAGTAAATGGAGGGACAGAAAGCTCTCAGATTTCATCACAAATATCTTAATTTGTGTTCTGAAGATGAACAAAAGTCTTATAGTTTTGGAGCAACATGTGGGTAAGGAATTAATGACAGAATTGTAATTTTTTTGGGTGAACTAACCTTTTATTAATTCATTATAAATGATGACTGTCTAATCTTGATGATTGTTTATTGGTTAAAAAAAAATTGCACAATGAACACAAATAAGACTTTTAAAATGTATTTGTCCCATGTTTTGATGATAATTTTTTTTTTATTATTAATTGTTTGAACNGTAGTTGTGGCAGTAAATGGAGGGACAGAAAGCTCTCAGATTTCATCACAAATATCTTAATTTGTGTTCTGAAGATGAACAAAAGTCTTATAGTTTTGGAGCAACATTACATTTACATTTATGCATTTGGCAGACGTTTTTATCCAAAGCGACTTACATTGCATTATACTATACATTTGTATCTGAGTATGTGCAATCCCTGGGATCGAACCCATGACCTTGGCTTTGCTAGTGCCATGCTCTAACCACTGAGCTACAGGAAAGCCAACTTGTGGGTAAGGAATTAATGACAGAATTGTAATTTTTTTGGGTGAACTAACCTTTTATTAATTCATTATAAATTATGACTGTCTAATCTTGATGATTGTTTATTGGTAAAAAAAAACAAATTGCACAATGAACACAAATAAGACTTTTAAAATGTATTTGTCCCATGTTTTGATGATAATTATTATTTTTTTTTATTAATTGTTTGAACCCTTGAAGTTCTGAAGCTGATATAAAAATGTTCTTAAGTTTAAGCACCTCTTTTAATTTGTTGAAAAATAAAAAAAATAAATCCTATTTATGGAACGTGCCTGGCATTTTTAATATGAAACGGTCTGAAAACACACTATTGCAATGTAACCTGTGCTCCCTAAATTACACTCATCAAAGGTTTTGGCGATAGTTATGGACACATTCAGCGATGTGGAGATTTTCTGTGACATACTGGAGGCGACAAGAAAGCGCAATGTGTACGTCTATCTCCTTCTGGACCACACCAATTTACAGCTGTTTCAGGACATGTGTGAAAATGTAAAAATCAACAAATCACACCTTACTGTAAGTTATTATATTCTAGTCAGAGCCTTTTACATTAAAGGTATTTAGCAGCTTTTGCCTGTGGATATGCCACAAAATGTTATTATTTGAAAATACAGTTGTGCTCAAAATTATTCATACCCTTTGTAAATATGACTAAAGAAGGCTGTGAAAATAAATCTGCATCGTTAATACTTTTGATCTTTTATTTAAAGAATGTACAAAAATCCAACCGTATATTGGAGAATAAGTATTTTAAATGGGGGGAAAATCTCATTATGAGAGAAATGTTTTTCTCTAATACACATTGCTCACAATTAATCATACCCTTTTATTCAATACTTTTTGCAACCTCCTTTTCCCAAGATAACAGCTCTGAGTCTTCTTCTATAATGCCTGGTGAGTTTGGAGAACACCTGAACAAGAGATCAGAGACCATTCCTTCATGCAGAATCTCTCCAGATCCTTCAGATTCCCAGCTCCATGTTGGTGCTTCTTCTCTTAAGTTCACTCCACTCATTTTCTATAGGGTTCAGGTCAGGGGACTGGGACGGCCATGGCAGAAGCTTGGTTTTGTGTTCAGTGACACATTTTTGTGTTGGTTTTGATGTTTGTTTTGGATCATTGTCCTGATGCAAGATCCAACCACAGCCCATTATATGACTTCTAACAGGGACAGTCTGATTTTTTATCTGTTGGTATTTGATAGAATCCATGATGCCATGTATCTGAACAATATGTCCAGGATCTCTGGCAGAAAAATAGGCCCACAACATTAAAGATACAGCAGTATATTTCATTGTACACATGGGGTACTTTTTATTTCTGTGTGAACCAAACCCATCTTAAGTGTTTTCTGCTAAAAAGCTCATTTTTTGTTGCTGTTTCATCTGACCATAGAATGTTTAAAAAGTAACTGACACTACTGGAACTTCAAACAGGATGGGTTCTATGGTCAGATGAAAAAAAGAAGACATTTTTAGCAGCAAACACTTAAGATGGGTTTGGTGCACACAGGGGTAAAAAGTACCCCATGTGTACAATGAAATATACTGCTGTATCTTTAATGTTGTGGGCCTATTTTTCTGCCAGAGATCTTGTTCAGATACATGGCATCATGGATTCTATCAAATACCAACAGATAAAAAATCAAAACCTGACTGTCCCTGTTAGAAGTCATATAATGGGCTGTGGTTGGATCTTCCTTCAGGGCAATGATACAAAACAAACATCAAAATCAACAAAAATGTGTCACTGAGCACAAAATGAAGCTTCTGCCATGGCCGTCCCAGTCCCCTGACCTGAATCCTAAAGAAAATGAGTGGAGTGAACTGAAGAGAAGAAACACCAACATGGAGCTGGGAATCTGAAGGATCTGGAGAGATTCTGCATGAAGGAATGGTCTCTGATCTCTTGTCAGATGTTCTCCAAACTCATCAGGCATTATAGGTGAAGACTCAGAGCTGTTCTCTTGGGAAAAGGAGGTTGCAAAAAGTATCGAATAAAAGGGTATGATTAATCGTGAGCAATGTGTATTAGAGAAAAACATTTATTCCATAATGAGATTTTCCCCCCATTTAAAATACTTATTCTCCAATATACGTTTGGATTTTTGTAAATCTTTTAAATAAAAGATCAAAAGGATTAACAATGCAGATTTATTTTCACAGCCTTCTTTTGTCATATTTACAAAGGGTATGAATAATTTTGAGCACAACTGTATATGCAACATTTTTGTCAGTTCTATGAAAAGAAACAAAAGTGGATGAATTCATTATATTTATAGCCAGTGTGCTTATGTTTGTCTTCATCTCTTCATACAGAGAATGTCCATTCGTAGTGTTCAAGGTGAGACTTATTGTGCTAAATCGGGCATAAAGTTCACTGGACAGATGAAAGAGAAGTTCATTATTGTGGACTGCACAAAAGTGCTGGTCGGCTCGTACAGGTAGGCTACCATCTAGACATACACATACTTAGTCAGTATTGAAATTTGACATTCTTCAAGGGGGAGATGATATAATGTTTCAAGTAGTGACGGAAGTGTGACATGCTATTCTCATTTAGTTTGCAACTTTAATCTTAGTTATAATTGCATGCTGTTTTTTTTTTTTTATAA
>RJVU01051648.1:2277481-2304206 GCA_003731715.1 Anabarilius grahami | reverse complement strand
TACACACATTACGCACGTGTTTATACTAGATGACTACAATTTAAAATTAAAACTTAAAAGATTGTTATAATATGCAGAAATATATGCAGAAAATGCTTATGTACACATTATATATGACAATTAATATTGTATATTTTAGAGATTCAAGATGATACAGATGAAATATAAGATCATCAAATAATCAATAAACCGCATACCATTCTCTACCATGTCTGTTTGTGCCTGAATAGACACATACATGCAAAAAATTTGTCTAAATGCAAGTAAAAGATCGCCTATCATCGTAAACACAATTGATTATGGCTTAGGTGAACGAAACAATTGAGAAAGTAAACCGGATATGTAACACTATTTTGGATCCACGCCGCGCATTCGGTCTTAAAGTGACAGAAGCCCCTAATGCTTTCTGTGTCACGAATGTTAATCAAACAACAAAAGACAAAGAGAAATATCACTTTTGTAGTTTTAACACAGACTAATTGTTTAATTTATGCAGTGAGACTATGTATTATTTTACGTTTGATTATTCAATTTCTGTACGTGAATACTGTTAGACTTACATGGAAAATATAAAGCACTATTTATGTAATTTGTGTCTTTGTTCTATTCTATTCATCAATGCTTATTTGTTCATTATTTTCTATGCATATTCACAATCACCCCAATCATTCTAGAAAGATTATTTTCAAATAGAGCCATTAGCCAATATCACATTGTCAGTTTTTCAACTCCACTAAATTATTTTTAGTCATATGTATTCATATGCACGTACTTCTAGGTTTCTGTACTTTCTGCTCATGTTTTCAGCTTCTAATGATGTTGTTTCGCAGACGGTGTTCACTGGCATTGACCACCACTATAAGGAGGGAACGTTCGCAACCTGTGGACAGACGGTGGATATCTGGGATGAGCAGAGAAGCAGTCCCCTCCGCTCCTTCAGCTGGGGTGTGGACAGCTTCAACTGCGTCCGCTTCAACCCTGTGGAGGTGATCAACAAATTCAACTTAATTTCAGTTTTAATCTGTGGACATGCATAACATGTATTATTTCAAAGCAGCTTTACAATGATGTAAATGAGACATTGATGAGCACTGCCATAAAACAGTGCTGTTCTCAATGTATTTGAGGCTTATTTTATTTTGTATATCTTTTATAATGAGGCCTATTTTGCATTACATAACAATATGAAGCAAAATAAGGAGGTTCGTAAGGAGTGGTTCATAGAAGTAACGGAGTAGTTTAGACACCAAATGTCACATATTTCTTTCACTTTAATGTTTTATCACCAGTAAATTGTCCCATTGTCCTTTGCAGACCGAACTTCTCGCCAGCTGTGGGTCAGACAGAAGTATTATCTTGTATGACACCAGAGAAGCTGCACCACTCAGAAAGGTCTGCAATATTTTTACTTCTCACCCACAACTTTTACTTGGCACCTACATGGCTGAATATTTCTATTTATGACTACAATGAAATTACACTCTTTCAGGTTATCATGAAAATGAGAAACAATGCACTTAGCTGGAACCAAATGGAAGCCTATTATTTTGTTTGTGCCAATGAAGATTACAAGTGAGTTCATTTCAGCGTAAACCTTGACATGAGAAATTAAGTGAGTGTAAATAAATCATGTCATCTTTTTCTGTTTTTTTTTTTGTTTTGTTTTCTTCACAGCCTCTATACTTATGACATAAGGTATATGGATATTCCTGTGACTGTGCACATGGATCATCTATCCGCTGTGCTGGATGTGGATTATTCGCCTACAGGAAGGGAGCTTGTATCCGCCAGCTTTGACAAAACCATCCGCATCTTTGGGAAAGACGGAGGCCACAGCAGGTGAGTGTGGTGCGGAAAAGCCAAGGAGATCTATATTGTCTGGAGAAAGTCGTCTAGTAGTATTTTCATTCATGTCAAAATATACAGGGTTTCTTCAGTGTTCCACAAATTAAGGCCTTAAAGGGTCATGAAACCCCCCTGTTTTAGCCTGGTCGTTCACACCTCTGAGCTGGAAAAACTCTGTAAAAATGGGCGTGTAAAGCTCTGGAAAAGTCAGACATACAACACACTCATTATACAGAATAATGAATATGTGCACGGAGAAAAATGACAACAAACTCCCAAGCACAAGGGACAAATGCGCAAGTATATTTAAAAGGGCTAATAATACTTTAATTATGTTAACGAGCACTGCAGTCTACACACTAAGTCTTTTGTCCGTCAGAATAATCGTATCTTCGCATTGATACACTGTCAAGTTTGCACATATATTTTATTTGAAGAAGACTTGATGAAATATGTGTTCATACGCCATGCTGGTTCATGTTTGGTGCAGGAAAATTTGTGAAATGTCTATAAAAACTTTAAACATGGATACTTTATATTCTGTATCCACGTGCTGAAAACGATCATGTGCACGCTCCGCGTGTTGAGTCGTGGCCAAAAGTTTTGAGAATTACATAAATATTGGAAATTGGAAAAGTTGCTGCTTAAGTTTTTATAATAGCAATTTGCATATACTCCAGAATGTTATGAAGAGTGATCAGATGAATTGCATAGTCCTTCTTTGCCATGAAAATTAACTTAATCCCAAAAAAACCTTTCCACTGCATTTCATTGCTGTCATTAAAGGACCTGCTGAGATCATTTCAGTAATCATCTTGTTAACTCAGGTGAGAATGTTGACGAGCACAAGGCTGGAGATCATTATGTCAGGCTGATTGGGTTAGAATGGCAGACTTGACATGTTAAAAGGAGGGTGATGCTTGAAATCATTGTTCTTCCATTGTTAACCATGGTGACCTGCAAAGAAACGCGTGTAGCCATCATTGCGTTGCATAAAAATGGCTTCACAGGCAAGGATATTGTGGCTACTAAGATTGCACCTAAATCAACAATTTATAGGTTCATCAAGAACTTCAAGGAAAGAGGTTCAATTCTTGTAAAGAAGCCTTCAGGGTGTCCAAGAAAGTCCAGCAAGCACCAGGATCGTCTCCTAAAGAGGATTCAGCTGCGGGATCGGAGTGCCACCAGTGCAGATCTTGCTCAGGAATGGCAGCAGGCAGGTGTGAGCGCATCTGCACGCACAGTGAGGCGAAGACTTTTGGAAGATGGCCTGGTGTCAAGAAGGGCAGCAAAGAAGCCACTTCTCTCCAAAAAAAACATCAGGGACAGATTGATCTTCTGCAGAAAGTATAGTGAATGGACTGCTGAGGACTGGGGCAAAGTCATATTCTCCAATGAAGCTCCTTTCCGATTGTTTGGGGCATCTGGAAAAAGGCTTGTCCGGAGAAGAAAAGGTGAGCGCTACCATCAGTCCTGTGTCATGCCAACAGTAAAGCATCCTGACACCATTCATGTGTGGGGTTGCTTCTCATCCAAGGGAGTGGGCTCACTCACAATTCTGCCCAAAAACACAGCCATGAATAAAGAATGTACCAAAACACCCTCCAACAGCAACTTCTTCCAACAATCCAACAACAGTTTGGTGAAGAACAATGCATTTTCCAGCACGATGGAGCACCGTGCCATAAGGCAAAAGTGATAACTAAGTGGCTCGGGGACCAGAATGTTGAAATTTTGGGTCCATGGCCTGGAAACTCCCCAGATCTTAATCCCATTGAGAAAAACCCACTAATTCTGACAAACTCCAAGAAGTTATTATGAAAGAATGGGTTGCTATCAGTCAGGATTTGGCCCAGAAGTTGATTGAGAGCATGCCCAGTCGAATTGCAGAGGTCGTGAAAAAGAAGGGCCAACACTGCAAATGCTGACTCTTTGCATAAATGTCATGTAATTGTCGATAAAAGCCTTTGAAACGTATGAAGTGCTTGTAATTATATTTCAGTACATCACAGAAACAACTGAAACAAAGATCTAAAAGCAGTTTAGCAGCAAACTTTTTGAAAACTAATATTTATGTAATTCTCAAAACTTTTGGCCACGACTGTATATCATAACAATTATTCATGTGTTCGTACTCAACTCCAGTTCTGACCGCATCCCGGGCAAAATACAAACAACACTCATGTGCTGCTGTGCTGAGTGAAACGTACACACGGCTCGCGTGTCCGAACGCAGAGCAGGCAGAGGTGAATGAACAGCACTTTTGTGACATTTGAATTCTCCGCTGTAATGCGATCTCATGCGAACATATTTTCCATTTGTGCTGGTAGATTACAGCAAAACAATCCAGGATGCACCCAAACTTCAGCTCTGGTCGCGTCGCAGGAAAACACATTTTTGTGTTGTAGCACTTCGGAAACAATCACCGACCCATGTCTCTGAATGACAAGAGACCGAGGCGAGAGAAGCGGTACTTCCTCATGCATAATAACGCAATTATAATTTTATGCATACTACAGTGCAGTGATTGGATTGAATTAGATTTATGTCATGAATAAATGCAGAAACTGTTGACGTCAGCATGTTCGACCAGCCCATACTGGAGCCAGTCAGCACTCCTGATCTTGCTGGTATTACACGATGACGTCAGATTTTGTGACATTGCTTTTCAAACCGGAAGACAGAAATCGCTATGAAAAATGCAAAAATAGCTAATTTCAATTTATAAGTATAATAAGTACCTTTAGTGTTTTCAATGATGTGCAGCCTATACATATCTGTTCACAGCTCAAAAAATGTGTTCTGGTGTTTCATGACCCTTTTAAAGGATTAGTTCACTTCAGAATTCAAATTTCCTGATAATTTACTCACCCCCCATGTCATCTACAATGGTCATGTCTTTCTTTCTTCAGTCGAAAAGAAATTAGGGTTTAAGCAGCTACCAACGGGTTGAAGGTCCAAATTGCAGTTTCAGTGCAGCTTCAAAGGGCTCTACATGATCCCAGCAGAGGAATAAGGGACTTATCTAGTGAAACAATCTGCCATTTTCTACCACAAATGCTCGTTCTTGCAGTGCTCTGCGATGCGCCACACATTACGTAATCACATTGGGAAGGTCACGCGTGATGTAGGCTGAAGTACTGCGGTAGGGCGAAAACTCATTTTCTCTTCCAACTTCATAATCGTCCGATATAGTTGTTTTATCTTTTTTTTTTTTCGTAAAGAGTGCTTGACTTGGTCTTTGCACGTTAGCTTTGTAAACACTGGGTCAGTACTTCCGCCTACGTCACGTGTTACCTTTCCAACGTGATTACGTAATGCGTGGCGCATCGCAGAGCTAGTGCAAGATGAGCATTTGTGGTTAGAAAGTATATAAATAATTTTTTTTTATAAAATGACCGATCGTTTTGCAAGATAAGACCCTTATTCCGCAGCTGGGATCATGTAGAGCCCTTTGAAGCTGCACTGAAACTGCAATTTGGACCTTCAACCTGTTGGTAGCTGCTGAAGTCCACTAAATGGAGAAAAATCCTGGAATGTTTTCCTTAAAAAATCTTAATTTCTTTTTAACTGAAGAAAGAAAAACATGAACATCGTGGATGATATGGGGGTGAGTAAATTATCAGGAAATTTGAATTCTGAAGTGAACTAATCCTTTAAAAAGTTCTATCTATATAAATCCATCTATTGTTTGTGCTTTTTTTTTTGTGCAATAAGAAAGTAAATGGAGCAAATTTCTGGCATTACATGTAATTTTCCACAATCCTCAGGGAGGTGTACCACACCAAACGTATGCAGCATGTCATCTCTGTGAGATGGTCGGCTGACAACAAATACATCTTGAGCGGTTCCGACGAGATGAACATTCGGCTGTGGAAGGCCAATGCTTCAGAGAAGCTCGGATTGGTGAGCGCATGATCCCATTTTATATCCAAGTCACCCAAAAGAAGTTTTAAAGGATTAGTTGACTTTCATATGAAAATTACCCCAAGCTTTACTCAACCTCAAGCCATCCTAGGTGTATATGACTTTCTTCTTTCAGATGAACACAATCGGAGTTATATTAGTAAATATCCTGACACATCTGCACTTTATAATGTCAGTGAACAAGACCAATGAGTAGAAAGCTCAAGAAAGTCCCTCCATCCGAAACAAAACGTACTCCACACGGCTCTGGGGGGTTAATAAAGTCCTGAAGCGAAGCGATTCGTTTGTGTAGCTTCTGCCAGACCGTGTTCCGTATTCAACTTAGGAAGAAAGCGTAACTGATGTCGCGTCAGTTAAGCTTTTGTTGTAAGTTGAATTCGGAAGGTGTAGGATGTAGCGTAAGTGTTTTAAACTGCGAGAGGCCTTACACTTTCTTCACAAGTTGAATACGGAAGGCGGTCTGGCGGAAGCTAAATATTTTACTTTATAACTTGTTAAATATGGATTATTTTCTTACACAAATGCATCACTTTGCTTCAGAAGATCTTTATTAACCCCTCGGAGCCGTGTGGAGTACGTTTATAATGAGCTTCAAACTCATTGGTCTTGTTCACTGCCATTTATAAAGCTCGGATGCGTCAGGATATTTATTAATATGACTCCAAATGTGTTCATCAGAAAGAAGAAAGTCATATACACCTAGGATGGCTTGGGCTAATTTTCATTTGAAAGTGAACTAATCCTTTAACTCACTGACTCTAGGTTCCATCCTTGATTGTAGAGCTTTCTGAGGATGTTAACTTGTTGCAAATGCACTCAGGTGGGTAATATGGGCCACAGTTGGCCCTGTGGTCACCCTACCAAGCACTTAAAAGGAATTACACCCACAAATCACTTTCATTAAGCACTACTATGGCAGTGTTGCCACGGTCTGAAACCTTGCCAGGAAAAAGCTTTAGAGTTTTATGTCTCTTGTCAAAGCAACTCTTGTAATAGAGTGCCCCAAAGTGCCTACACCTATTTCATAAAGTGAAGTTTGCTTACAAGGAAATCCGCACATGTCCATAGATGTTTGTTAAAGATTGAGGCACTTTTATGGTTCATTTAGGCAGAGACTTGAATAATTTAGTTCTCTGTCAAAAAATAGTATAGATTAGTGCTGGATGGTTTAGCCTAAATATTATTCAGCCTTTTAATGGAATCTGATCTTGAAAGTTGCTTAAAAATAAGACATTATCTGTTAAGGAGCCCCAATTCAAGTCAGGGGGAAAATAATTGTTAAACTGGCCACTTTAAGTAAACGTTACCTGTAAATACACGTGGAAGCAACGCATTTTGCTCTGCTGAGGCAGAGGTTGGTTTTGCTCCAGGTGAATGTAGTTTCTTCCCCCCCCATCATCTCGTATCAGCTCTAGTTCATCTGATTCCCTCATGCGGTCCAGCGTTGGCAAGTTTTTGGCTCCCACTGGACTTTAAGAGAGAGATTTATTCTGATGCGTTTCACTTAAAGAGATCAGACACTCACTGCAGTTATCAGCAGTTTGAATCAGCCAATCACTTAAAGCAGGAAAAATAATGAAGACATTAAACTATCAGGCACATGAGAGTATTTAATTAAAGGAGCAGATGCTGAATCAAGAGTCTGTTGTCTGGAGAAGCTCTTTGGAGCTGGGTTTGGTTTGTTTTTGTTTTTCTTAGCCATCTGATCGAGTGCCTATTTTACTAGATAAATATCAGGTTTATGAGGTTGACTCTCTTAGTGACTTTCTACATTCACAGTATCATATTTTTGCACATAAGCACATTTATGTCTATCGTTTCTATTAAAGGGGCCATGTTTTAATTTACGGCATTTTATTTAATACATTGAAAGTCTTTGAGATGTGCTAGAGTAGACTTTAGAGAGTTCTTGACTCTTGCATTGTCAACACAAGATCTTGACCAGAAATTGATGCATCAATTTTTGCTGTTGCCAAACATATAACATCCTAGAAACATAATAATCACGGCAATAATGATCCAGTCATAGACTCTTAAAGGGTTAGTTCACCCAAAAATGAAAATTCTGTCATCATTTACTCACCCACATGTCATTTCAAACCTGTGAGAGTTCCGCTCATCTTCGGAACACACATGAAGATATTTTTAATGAAATCTGAGTGATTTCTGTCCCTCCATAGACAGCTACCCAACTAGCACTTTACTGCTTCAAAAAGTTCATAGAGAGATCATAAAACTAATCCATATGAATTGAGCGGTTTAGTCCAAATTTTCTGAAGAGGCTCGATCGCTTTATATGATGAACGGATTTAATTTAGGATTTTATTCACATGTAAACACTGATCAGCAAACAGAAACTCAACCGAACCTGACTGATGCGTGAGAACAAACCTCTTGCGGAAGCTCAAATGTGCTGCGTAACACACGAGAATGAACCTTATTGGTTCTCACATGTCAAGCAAACATGCTTGAGCTTAGCACAACTGATTTGTGAGTTGATGAATGTTTATATATGAATAAAATCCTAAATAAATCTGTTCAGCATATAAAGTGATCGAGTCTCTGTACTGTTTTCTGTTGAATTACACATACTGTTAATTTTACTAATATATCAAAAAATTCTTATTCTAAAATTCAATTTGAAATTCCTGAGTGATCCGATGGCTTAAATCCTAATTTGCTTCTTGCGCTGCGTCCGATGTTGTGTACTGCGTAGGTACTACATTTACATTTGAATTTACTCCACAACCTTTAAAAACGTATGCACTATATACTATGAATATGGGTAGTATGAATGAAATTCGGACATACTACATGCGTCGCTTCTTGCATTCATAAATCCTCTCCCATGGCTTCATGGGATAGTAAAGTGTCCATTGAATGCGCACTTCAGAACCTTGCTGGAAGTGGTAGGTCATCTCTTTCCGCCTATTCTATTGCCATAATGTTGTTCATATTCGATTTCGGACGCAGCGTTGGTTTTTAGGACTACAAACACAATAGCTCTGTTATGGGATGTCTCCATGGAATCTGCAGAGTCATGTTTTTTTTTTTTTTTTTCCTCATGTGAATGCTGTCAAGAAGTTCGTAAATAAGAGTTAACAGGCCTTCAGATTTTCCTCCCGAGCGCTCTGATGGCATCAGCAGCTATTAGATTGCCCTAAACAAATTGAATTTGAGAAAATCATTGCTTTTAATTAGAATGAAAGCCCTTGGAGGGGTGTGGAGTGAGATGCGCCAAAGCCCGGGAGCCGCAGAAATGTTATGATAGAGAGAAAGATGAGGAGCACATGGTTCTTCTACTGAAAAATGTGTTGCTTTACGTTGATTGCCAAACTAAAAAGACTTCAAGATATTTTTGCTGCCACAGTGCATTCCTAAGAAATGTGTACATTAATACAGTTAGAAAGCAGGTTGTACCCATAACAAAATCTTTTCTACTTTAGCAAAATGTGTATGCATGTATGTATGTAATGTATATTAAGTATGTATGTGTTTCGACCATTGACTCAAATCTCATTGTTCACAGCTCACCGCCCGAGAAAAAGCTGCCGCAAACTACAACAAGAAGCTGATTGAGAAATTTCAGTACCACCCACAGGTGAAACGCATCGTCAGTTACCGCCACCTGCCCAGAGACCTCCTGAGACAGAAGAGAGAGCAGCGGGAAATGAAACTAGCCCAGCGCAGGAAGTAAGTTCCCTTTTCTGTTTTCAGTGCTGATGTGTATCTTGAACAATCCTTCACAGGTTTTGTGAGAACTAAAGGTTATAATTCACTCAAAAACCATAAACTCATTTGCATTACATACCATAACAAGTTCAACATGTTCACTGTGACTTGTTTGGAAAAAATGACTCACTTCAACTTAAAATCTTTTGATGTTTGGCTCCATTGTACTGGCAGCAAAAGGAAATGAATCCATGTTTGAGCTTGATTGGCATTCTGATTGTCTTTGCTTCTTTGTGTGTGTGTGTGTGTGTGTGTGTTTTTAGGGACATAAACATCCGCAAACACAGCAAGCCGGGATCTATTCCAGTGGTGACAGAAAAGGAGAAACATGTGGTGGCTGTTGTGGAGTAAGAGATGAATTAAAGAGGTGCTTTCGACGGATGGGTTTCTGTTCTCCACACACGGACGCGCTCCAGAAAATTCCACTCTTTGGCCACTCTTTTACTTCCATACTAATAATTTTTTGGTATATACAAGAACTTTCAGCATACTGCTGCATATTTGTAAAGAATTTTACATTAGCATGGAAATCATTCTAGAATTGCTCACTTAATAATTGGTTGAATATGAACAATAAACAATGTCTTCATCTGTAGGAATATTCATGTTTTCAATTTACCCTCTGCATTGGTGTAAATGTGAACAAGACCGTTCCAAATGTGTTTCTATCACCACCTACTGTTATCAGTATGTAAATTAATTAACATAAATTTACTTTGGAGCAAGGTTACCTTGTAGGTGTTCTTACTGATCTTATGTGGGCTGCATTTGAAAGGAGCAGAAATCTTATGGTAGACTTCAATAATTGCTAAGATAAGATTGGTGAGTATTGTTAAAGGGGATCTTTTATGCCCCTTTCACAAGATGTAATAAAAATCTCTGATGTCCCCAGAATGTGTGAAGTTTCAGCTCAAAATACCCCACAGATCATTTATTATAGCTTGTCGAATTTGCCCCTATTTGGGTGTGAGTAAAAACACGCAGTTTTTGTGTGTCCCTTTAAATGCAAATTCAATTCAATTCAATTCACATTTATTTGTATAGCGCTTTTCACGATACATATCATTTCAAAGCAGCTTTACAGAGAATGCATGTCAACATTACAATTTAAAGAATGCAAATGAGCTGCTGCTCCCAACCCCCTTTCCAGAAGAGGGCAGAGCTTTAACAGCTCGTGCTTTGGTTGCTCAACAACAACAAAACTGGAGACTCTCACGCAGACAAAATGAGGATTGTCAGTAACGATGTTCAGCCTTAAGTTGTTCAAACCGGAGTCAGACACTGATGGAGAGACTCAGGAAGAAGTTACAACTCTTAGAATGAAACTGACGTTTCTGAATGGTTAGTGGATAAATTTATAGTTGCTGTTATCTCTGATTCAACTCATCGACTAGCAAATCCAGTGTTGAATTGACCCTCGTTTGTGAAGCAGTCCGGTGTAAAATGACGTCATGGCAACAACACTCTACTACAACAACTGTTCCTCTTCTCTAAAGCAGCCCGACATGGCCTCACCCCCTTTGTTGCATGTTCTCGGGGGGGCAGAGTTTATGTAAATTTTGGGTTTTGTGATGTCACCGTTCCAGGAAGAAGCTTGTTGTAGTCCCTAACAGCCATTTGTTGTAGTCCATAAAAACAGTTTTCTGTAAAAAAAATATCTCCCTTTGCTCTAAACTTTGAGCTTTGAAACTTTGCAGATGTTGCTGTTTTGAACATAAACAACATTACACACTAACTAAAGTAAAAAAAAAGTGAAATCATAATCAAGGAGCCCTTTAAGGATCTTTCAGTTTACATTCAGCCTTTAAATGCAAACCTGTGTTTGTGTTATGTATAATTGTTTGCTAATGTAAACCAGTGCAGTTTTTCCTCATCCTTTTAAAGACTTAATGCTCTAATGGGATAAAAGATCCTCTTCACCTTTTTAGTCCATAATCCTATCATCTCAATCTACTTTCATTTAAAACTGTTGCAGTCAGTGAGAAATGGAGGCTAAGGAATAAATATACAGTCAGAAACGGTTGGATGAAGACCTGGGTAATGCTTTCATTAATAAGTCATTAAGCCTCTGATGTATCAATTTTATGTTTAAATATTTGACTAATGATCTAAGCATACATAATGTAGCAACTACATTATCATTACATAATGTAGTAATGTTTGATATGATATTGATGGACATGCTTTGATGTGGTTAATTAAAACCTTGTATTATAATCCCATATGGAATCAAGTATCACCTCAATATTTAATTCAGATGTTTTATTTGGCTCTAAATTAAAACAAAGAAGTAGATATTTTATTTTGCACTTTAAAATGTGATTGAGCATTTTAAAGGACGTATTATTATTCCATAAAGGGTGTAATACATTCACAAATTATTGGTCTATAAATGTAATCTGCAAGGGGCTCTTCTGAGGTTATTTTTAGAATTTATGGCTGATCCTGCTCGAATGAAGGTTCCAGTCCGTTTTTTCACTATGATTTTCGACTGGCTGTCAATGAAATTGCAAGTCCTACTATGGCAAAGGTTTAGATGAATATTCATTAGGTCATACTGACGTTGTGTCATCATGACCTTCCAATGGTCAAGCACTTAAATATTAATTGGTTCATGCTGACGATGAGTTCTAGTTTTGGTACCTGAATATCAGAATTGAAATGCTGAAAACATTCATTTTAATGTATTACACTTGTCAATTTTGTGTACTGGAAAATGAAACAATGTATTTGTTTTTATCGCTCTCTACTCAACGTTATTCCAGAAGGATTATTAAACGCCAGGGAAAGTTGTATTGTTTATTGTTTATCATGGGAAACTTGCTAATCTACAAAAACCCATTTTCCTGACGCTGAATGAGAAAAAGGTTTGGCTCCTGAATATTAATTAAGTAACGCTGACGTCAACTGCATCCGTTCCAATGGCGAATGATATGCTTTTAAATATCAAAATAGACCGTGCTGACGTTGCGTCGTTTCCTTCCAAAAGCGAACGCTGCCTCATGAATATTAAACAGCAAACCTTCGCCATAGCACGATTGGTAAATACGCCTCCCAGCCGGGCGGCTTTGCTCCGCCCACACTCTTCCAATTGGGATTCTCTGTCGCTGCATCCATTTTTGTGTATTTAAGATATCTTCAAGAATTACCAAACCTGGAGGAAAGCGAGGCACCGGAGCAGAGGGACTCAAAAGGGAAACAAACATTTATTATGAGATGGAAAAGAACTTTTCCAGGACGATGACAGCGATGGGTTAGACAGGATTGAACAGGATGATGGCCAAATAAAAGGCAAGAGGCGCTTTCACATCCTCACTGAGATCTGGAATAACATCTGCTATTTCATTCATAATGCATCGTTGCTTTATTCGTTTTCTTTTTTTTATTGAGGAAGAGGAGAATTTTAATCAGGATTACGTTCATTTCAATAGCCATTGCCTTTAAAGGACCAGCTGTATCCATTCTTCTGTTGCCCAGAGAATGATTGATCTAATGCTGTAAAATCCACCTGATATAGTCTATGAGCTTGCATTGTTATCATTTCAATAGTTGTGTAATAACTTAACCTGTTTTATAGTGTTGTAAAACATCATAACGGTCATCAGAGATGCTGCTGTGGGTGCTTTGATTCCTGAGCAACCCAAATCCACTGATGATTGATCAAATAGACCTTACATTCATCATGGATTAAGTCTGGTTATTGATCTTCTTCAGCATCGGCGTGTAAAGATGTCTGCTCCAGCCGGGCTCCGCAGCGGGCCTGTCCTGCCGGAGATGCCGGACCTGAGCCACCTCACCGAGGAGGAGAGGAAGATCATCCTCGGTGTCATGGACAGGCAGAAGAAAGAGGAGGAGAAGGAGCAGTCCATGTTGAAGTAAGAGCTTTATGGATCCTATATGGGAAAAGGAGATATATCTCGAGCTGTTGGCTGAGGGGGAATGAGGTGTGAATGATCCCTGTGTGTGTTGTTCGTTTGCCCGTGGTTCTGAGTGTGTCAGAATCACATTTGTGCTTTATTAGTCATATGGAGATCAGGCCTCTGCTTCATTCTCAGCTCTGGGATTGTATTATGCGCCATTTTGCCTTTATACAAGTGCACACTTCATCGTGACAGCTTATAGTACAATAGCACACTATTCCGGTTTAATCGATGTGAATATCTAATGTTGTTTTGACCCGAGCATTGAGGCTGCGGCGCCAGAGATTTCAGCACGACGGCGCTGTCCACTGACTTACAAACCCATTGAATGCCGTTCTCACTTGTGAAACAGTGAGAATTTAAAGTTGTTTTGATGATAATTGCAAAGTGATGTGCTATTATATTTCTTGAGTGGTTGGATTTTGTCGGAAATATGATCTCGGGGGCATTTGCGGATGTTTAGCAGCTGTAACTGAGGAAAAGGTTCAATAAAAGCAGGGGTTTTCAAACTTTTTGATGCCGAGGACCTTTAAATATTTTGAGGAATTTGTCACTTTACAATGTAAAACCTACTACATAATGTATAAATGTTCATTTATAATGTGTGCGAGAAATATTATGCGTGACATTTTAGTAACAACATAGCTTGCTAGCATAACATTGCTTGCAAAATTAAAATGATTAGCTTTTGTATCTTCTGATACCTTCTGTCAGAGTAAGGTTAGATGTGTAAATCTTTTCACAAAGAATATTGTCTCTAGGGCTGTCAATAGAATAAATCATGATTAAACTTATGATTTACAACCAGTCACCACAATTTTTTTGAAAATAAGTTGCTTGTTTCATGAAAAAGTTGCTTTTGTTGCTTGTTTCATGTTTTGAAAGGTCTGGTTTCACGTTTATAGAATATTTGGTTTTCAGTACGCAAACCAAGATGCTTTTGTATTATTTTATAATGAATATATCATTTGAATAGTTAATATAAATAGAAAACAGAGGAGAGTCAAGCATTTAGTATTTTTGATTAAGTAGGGGAAAGTTACTTTTAAAAGTAATCCATTACAATATTGGGTTACTCAGTAAAAAAGTAACTAATTGCGTTACTTGGTTACTTTTTATGTAAAATAATGCATTACATTACTTTTGCCTTATTTTTTTTCTCTCAGTTGGGCTGGGCTTGTTTGTTTATTATAAAAAAAACAGATTTTTGGCAAATATAAAGGCTCTTTCACACCGAAAGTGAAATAATAATGGTGCGTTCAAGTCCTACTGGGAAGTTCGTATTTACGAGGTCACTTTCAAGTCACTTTTGTCGGAGTAAGATGGCGGCGTAGCTTCTCTTAATTAGTTACACATAAAAACAGCACTTCTGCTTATTGAAAATGAAGAACAAAGAATGTGCATCAGGTGTGTTTTGCTTTTTTTTAAAATGTTTTTAGTGAATTTATGAAGCCACTGTAAAATTTATCATTACATATTATATTGTTATATTATAATGCTACCATATTTTGTGCAGGCAATTAGCTTACTTCATTGTAAATATAAAAGCTAGACAGTGTCGCTGTAAAATACCTATAATATTGTGGTATTCCGTTATGTTTCGCACTGACATGCCCCCAACTCGTACAGATCGGGGCTTAAAGAAAATCCCGAACTTCCCACTTGTATTTACGACATTGTGGTGGCGTTCATGTGCGTTCAGCTCATAAATACGATTTTTCCGACGTGACTTGAACGCACCATAAGCCTCAGGCTGAAGGAAATGCAAATTCACTCCTGTACAGTAGAGGGCGCAGCTCAAACTAACCTTTCAGTTATGCTGAGCAGATACATGGGAAAACAAAGTAACTTGCATTACGTATTTGAAAAGTAACTCCGATATTTTGTTGTAAATTTAAAGTAATGCGTTACTTTAGTTACTTAAAAAAGTAATCTGATTATGTAACTTGCGTTACTTGTAATGCGATACCCCTCAACACTGGTAATGACACCTACATGTGATAAAACGCATCAATTTATAGAGCGATATGTATAATTGGACATTAGTTTCTTCGACCTAAAGACCTGAATTGTTTATTATTATTAGTATATATATATATATTTTTTTTTACCAGCCCTTTTGTGTGATAAATATTTGGTTGATCAGCTTAAAGTCTGTGATTAGTTGAAAATGTTTCTTTCTATTTGCAGTTTCTTAACGCCTCTCAAAACAAAGTAATGTTTTTAAGGCTAATTATGGCTAATGATGTATCTGATTTCCCCCAGCTAGTGATTTGGTAGCATTGTGTATGCACAAACTCTCTATGATTCAAACAGGAAATATGAGCAAGCGTGCAGTGTCTTTAGCTCATGGATTCTTTTGTGAGGGTGTGGAGACGTGCCTCTATCATTAGGTAAATATTAACACTGCAGCATGGAAATAGGACCGATTCCGTGCAATAAGTGAAGTAAACATGAGTCATAGACGTAAAGCCGACTGCCACCTCGATGCTGGTGTGTGTGTGTGTGTTTTAGGTGAGTCACTTGATCCCTCCCTCTTAAACACACACTTCCACCATTCATAGTTTTGAGAGAGCGAGAGAGATGTGGAGTGCTGATGTCATATAAGGGAGGGTGATGGTTGGTTAGCATCAGTGTGGACGCAGTCACGAGGCCTCTGATCTTTTCTAGAGTAGTGTGCAAACGGCCGGTGTAGAGTTACACAACAACACGGCGGCTTGTTGGCCCTTGACTGTTACTTATACTGAACAGTGAATGTGCAGAGCTGCTGCCCGTGTCATGTGACTCAAGGCCTGATCACATTCTCATCGTTGGTCCACAAGGCCATGCCTTCATTTGTGTTATTTAAAGGGGTCATAACATCATAATTTGCATTATTTATTTTTTCCTGTAAACCAGGGGTGTCAAACTCAGTTCTTGGAGGGCCACCGTCCTTTAGAGTCCTGCAGGCTCAACACTGCTCCAAAACACGTACCTGTAGTTTTCAGATAATTTTGAAGGACTTTGATTAGCTGGATCAGGTGCGCTTAATAGGGACTGAAGCTAAACGCTGCAGGACTGTGGCCCTCCAGGAAATGAGTTTTGCACCCCTGCTCTAAACTATGACAGTTTTAGGCACATAAAACCTCGACTAACTTAAAGGTAGGGTAGGCAATTGTGGAGAGGCTAGCAATTGCAAGTTAGCTTTGAAAGCATAAGATCCCACCTTCCCTTCAGAGCATTTCCAAAGCCACACCTCCTTCAAAACATATGAACGCGCACAGCAGATTCTGCAAAGTGTCATGAGAGATGGCGTTAAATTACCTCATGTCTCAAATCACATAACGTTGCAATAGTAATGAACGTAAGCAACTCTCAGAGCTCGGACTTGTACTACCCGACTGCTGCAGATTAATTTCGGCGTTGATAGTGTTGACATAGA
Organism: Anabarilius grahami; assembly: GCA_003731715.1. Taxonomy (NCBI): domain Eukaryota; kingdom Metazoa; phylum Chordata; class Actinopteri; order Cypriniformes; family Xenocyprididae; genus Anabarilius; species Anabarilius grahami. The sequence continues at coordinate 2,287,361 of RJVU01051648.1, read as the reverse complement.
AATGCATAAATCCGAGTCTGAGGACGGGAACAGCTCATGGGTTGCCATCTCGTAATTGTGAATGCAGTATAAGCTCATTGTTTTGGTTCAGGAGGAACTGTAAAAAGCAGCTGCTGTTTGTTGCATTCGGACAAAATGCAATGATTGGGCGAACATGTTTGGTCCTGAGACTTCCTGAGAAGATATATGCACATGTTTTAATATTTAGACTTCTATTCTTGATTGCTATCAAGATGTGAAGAGAGTTTTAACCCCTATGACAAAAAGTATTTATAAAACATATTGCCTAACTACACTTTTTTTTTTTTTTGACATTTGAAATGGTTTGCTGCCGGGGAAATGTAGTTTGCACTCTACAGTGTACACTGTAAAAAAGGATTTTTTGAAATTGTAAATACATTATTGGAGTTTGTTTTACAAAAAAAAAAAAAATACTATTTCAGTTTTTCTATGTCAAAATGTCATGTTTAATTCAATTTGTTTCTTGCCGTTTCTAAGAAATTATTAGTAAATTTCACAAATAATTACTGAGTGAAATTTTTTTCTATACCAATCTCTTTAAATAGCTGTATCATATTGTGACAGATTCATGCAACAGTCTGTGTGGAAATGTGCCATCCAAGCCAAGTGGTACTCACTGCAGAGTCTATGATGGCCAGCTCCTCCTCTCTGGACGTCCAGTGGGGTGGAGAAATAGAGTTGTGGGTAGGGTTAGGGTAGGATTAGGGTGTGGTTGTACATTCGCTCCTCCTCACTGGACGAGGGGGACCTAACGTAAGCTCCACCCATTTGCTCTGCAGTGAGCATCTTCTCATCCAAGCTGTTTAGATCAGGTTGAAATGATCAGAAACCTTGATTAAAATAAACTTTTTTTCTCATGTTAGGCTCTTTCAGAAGGATCTGCAGAGTGGAAGGTGCTACACACAGACAGTAATAGCTAGGTCTGGGACAATAAATCGATGCATCGCAAATTGATCTAAGATTTTCCGAATGCATTTCTGAAGCTCTGAATCAATTCTCTCTTGAATCGATTCAGAGCTTAGTTTTTAACAGCAGAAGGCACTGTTTGCTTTAGAAACAGCCGTACTCTGCTTGCTTCCAATTCCTTACACACACCACTTGAACATTCTATGAAATAATCATTCATAATGTTCGAAAAGATTAAAGCGAATTACAAGGGTGTTTGCAGTGGGCTGTTTACATTCATCTCACATCATGAAAGCATTCTGAGGTGCAAACATTCTCAGAGTCTGACGAAAGCACAAGCACTCTTCTTCGTGAGCATTTGAGTGTGCAGTTAGAAACTAGCCTAGAGCGCCATCTGCTGTTAACTAAGCTTAGAATCGATTTGAGAGAGAATCGCGATGCATTTGGAAAATCTCAGAATCAAGTGATGCATATTGTCCCAGCCCTAGTAATAGCACAAGATTTGACAGACTTTACCACATTATGCTCTTTTCATTAGTTCTTCTGGTGTTTAGGATTAATAGTATCTGTCATATTTTCTCCTTGCCGTGGTGGTTGGAAATGTTTTTGGTGTCGCTGACGTGTAAATGTGGCCAATCACAATTGTACTAAAGTATCTTTCTAAATTTGTGGAAGTTCTGTTTTTGTCACTTAGTTTCAATAAAAGCTCTTTTGCAGTTTGTTTTCAGGCATCATATTTTCTCATTATAGCATGGTGGTTCTGGAATTAGACTTTGTCTAGTCAAGGTGGTAATGGAGAACAAGCAGGCTAACTGGTTGACTGGACATTAATGAGAATTTTAGCTCTGGTAGTTGCACCATAAATCTCAGAGTAACCATGTTAGTCAGGCCACAGGATGTTCCTTTAGAAGAAGGGATTTTTTTTTTTTTTTTAAAGAGGCATAAACACAAACACACAACAGTGGCTGTAAGCCAGATCAGGGAATCCTGGGAGAATGAAGAGATGAAGAAGCCCTCTCTAGAAGTGTTTGCCAACTTCCTGTCATCTCACTGGATGAGCCACAAAGAAATTGAAACAAATCCAACAAGAGAGAGATGGAGAGTGAGGGAGAGTTTTAGTAGCTGAAAGAGAGAGTGTGCCAAGGGAGGTGTTTATAGAGTATGAAAGAGAGAGAAAGAATGAGAGACAGGATGTTTAAGCGATTTGACTGGAGAGAGATTGCATTGAGAGAGCAGTTGTTGCAGATTTGCTGTGTTATTATCCAGGGGGTTGTCCCTCTCCCTCTGGGATCACTGAGGCCTATGGGTAAGACCGAAGGTGCGTCCCTATTCGCATACTTATGCACTATTCCATGACGTTTTTTAGGGTGCGTTCACACTTGGCATGTTTGGTTCGATTAAAACGAACCCTGGTGCGATTGCTCGGTTAGTGCGGTTCATTTGAGCATGTGTGAACGCTGCCATCCGAATCCTGGTGCGCACCAAACAAGCGGACCGAGACCGCTGGAGAGATGGGTCTCGGTCCGCTTCCAAACGAACTCTGGTGCGGTTCGAATAATATATGAACGCAACACGGACCAAAGACATGTAAACGAACCAAAAACAGGAAGACGAGACCCTAAAAAGGACAGAATCCTCACGCATGGCGGTTTTTCTTGTCATAGTCGCGAGTTTGCCCATGACAGGCATTAGATCGTTTGTGTGTGACGGATGGATTCCTGCCGCTGTTTACACATTTTATAAGCTCTTCACGAGTTCCCAGCTGGCCAAAATACCATCATATGCAGGCCACACACACACAATGAGTGAATTTACCTCAGCACACAGCATTGTTTTGGATGTTCGGTAAGTTCGTCTCAAAATAAGCAATACGTCATAAAATCCGACCAATCACATTGTGAATGTATCTCTATGCCTTAAGGTTCGGTGATAAAATTGCCCATCTGAATGCTAATCGGACCAGGACTAAATGTTTATTTTTCTTCTTTGGTCCGGACCAAATGAACCAAACGAACCGAACTACAAGTGTGAACGCACCCTTAGTATAAATAGTGTGAGTAGTGTGTTCACACTGAAAATTCCACATTGAAATAGTACACTTAAAATACCAGGATGATGCAGTTAATTAACGGAAAAAACAAGGTGTGGAATGTTGGACATTTCATGCACTCAACTGTCACAGCTTTAATTATGTAGTGGAGGGGGAGGGGGATCAGACTAGATTAGACCACGAATACAATCAGCCATAGGCGATCCACACTCAAATCCAGAAGGGGGCTCGCGCGGTAATACAACGCTGTTTGCTAACCGCCACAACAGGAAATAGAGCAGAAGAAGAACAGCACATACGCAAATTACTTGAGCGCTTGAAAACAAAGTCCACTAGGTAGTGCGCACACGTCAAATGCATCTTTCTTTGCTCATGGACAAAGGAGAATACTTTGAAACAGAGCGGAATGTGGAAATTAATTATAGGAGGGTTGAGCTTAAGCTTTGAATGTTTAAATAGTTTAAGTGTTTAACTAAACAAATACCTGAGTATCTTTCAAAGATTTGATGCCACTAACCTGGCAAACTTTGGCAAATCCAATGACTAGTTATTCCTCAAAATTGCTCACTGCATTAAAGGTGAAGTATGTAATATTGAGAGCGAGTGGTTGAAATAGGCACTGCAGTCCAAACTCGCAGACTCGACGCTCATGCGAGTTTCCAGATTGAGGACACGCAACAGGAGCAAGCGCAATTGACAATGGAAAGTGACCAGCCTTACACTGTAAGCTGATCAGCTAATGTATCTGCGTTTTAATATGCCTCTGGTCATAGAGGCATATTAAGCGCTTTGAGTACCCAGAAAGGCACTATATAAATGTCACAAATTATTATTATTAATTATAGAGCTTTTTAGATTGATGCTGAGGCTTTTTAGGTCAGGTAGAATCTGCAATCTCTAACCTAGTTTGTTTGCTGGCTTCTATGGCTGCAATACACTGTTTTACGCCAACTGGCAACCCGGGGTGTCGGAAATACTATTGGGTAAATTAGCAACGGGCGGAATCTCACAGTCCAAAACAAAAACAGACATTCCGACACGGAACGCACATTTCAAAGTAAAATAACTGGCTGTAGCATTGTTTTTCTAAGAAGCAAGTATTTGAACTTGGCATATTTCCTAAATATCTGCAAACATATTATGGTATTTTTATGCAATTACATACAGCACTTTAAAAATGCAAAAACATGCACTTGTTTCCAGGCAGACCCTAGACCCCCAACTCCCGGGCGTCAACCTGAACTGCTAATTTGCTTAGTGTTTGCCAGTTTTATGCATCAACCGGCCAGATATTGGACTGTGGATGTGCTGTCTGAGGCTGAGAAAATCATTTCCGTAAGTAATCACGGGAATCCCTCCTCAAATCCATCTGTAGATTTCAACAGTGAGGAGGTGTGGAACGTTGTGACCTGAATTGTAGTACACATGGCATCCCCCGCTACCATGTAAAGAAGCCTCCATGAGACCCCCCTCCCCCACACACACATCTTGTCGCCCCCGGAGGGGCTAGCCGCAGTGAGGCTCAATCCACACTGCAGAACACACACCAAATGGCTCCGTCCTGCTCATTAACGTCTTCCATCAGCACCCTAGCTGGCATACGGGATGTTAATGGGCTGGTTTGTAAAAACACCGGGTGTTGGTTAACCAAAAGTGGAGGGTGTGTCTTTTAGCTGTTCCAAAACCTAGTGAGCTGCCTTATGGCCTAGATATAGTAGGCAGCTGTCTTACAAGACAGCATTTTAAATTGAAATCCCCAATGTGACTGATTTGGAATGCTCTACATAGACAGTAGTGCAACATACAAATTATGCTGCTCACATAAAGCAATACTTTGATTTTGATTCACAAACTTGCAGTTCGATTTAAATCCAATCTTGGTTCAATTCGATATTGATCCATTTGTATATATATCGAGAATAGTACAAAAAAATCTCAACTAATGCTGTAAACTATACAGGAAATCCTGTCAGTTGGTACATTACTGTTAAAGGTTAAAGCCTAACAACTGATTTGTAGACAAACATGTACAGTACATTGCACATAAGGCAGGTTTTATAATAAAAACGTTGTATTACTAAATATTTAATGATATAATAATGAGAGATTTTAATGATCTTGTGCCACGAGATCTAGCGAGATTAAAATGTGATGAGATTTCACGTCGAGGTGAAAAGCTTTCTTGTGAAATTGCCATGATGGAGTGTTAGGGTTGAATTAGGATAGAATATGCCACCGCTACATTTACATAAAGCCCCTACTGTTGTTTTGATTTTTATAGAAATAATTCAATTCTGTTGGATAACAGTCATTTCAATCCCATCCAGCTCATCCAGGATGAGCTGCAGCACTGTAATTTTACATCATGTATACAGTATTTGCAATGCTTTTCATTATAGAATGAAATATGAATGAAATGCAAATGAAAATGAGAAATGTTGCCTATAAGCAGCTAACTGAAATAAAAAGTTTGAAGTACTAAAATTACTAAAACTGAAATAAAAAATGAATTACAGGTAAATAGAAATATTAAAAAACTTATAAAAATGACAAAAGCACATAACAAAATGACTGAAATTTAAACTAAAATTAAAATATAAACAGCTAATTTAAAATATTAGTACATTCTAAAATAGTATGTATAAAAATATCTGATGATATTTTAGAAATAATAGTATGCTACTGAAATGACCCACAATGCAATGTGCTTGACCTGACTTTCTATTTCCATGTAGTGAATGAATGAACCAGAAGTTATATAAGCTGTGATTTTATAATTGTCAAAAAGAAAAGAAATACCAATTTCAAACAAAAGCTGATTAAAAATGCAAAAAACAGCATCTACTGAATTAAACATGAGGGCATGTGACATCAATATAGCATACTACTGTTTAAAATGTTACTGTGTATGTTGTGCAGCATGCTAGAAATTCATTAAAGTATATATATGCTGTATGCTTATCTGTGTTCTAGATCCAAGATACATTTGTTGACTCATCAGTAAAACAAAATAAATGACCTCAAACTAACATGCTGTGATACGCAGTGTATGAGTAAATCAGAACTCAGCCAGTTTCCTGTGCAGCGGAAGCGCCCAGCGTGAGTATAGTACACAGAGCGGTACGTCACTGCGCTGAGAAACCCAACACTCCTGCTGTATAGTGCTGCCCTGCTATTGCATAAGACTGACCCGGCATGCTGGGAAACACGGAGAGAGAGAACATGCTGATCAGTGTGCAGCGTTTAGAAGCATTTTGGCACAAATGCAATCTACCTTGATGTTTCTCAGTTCGCTTTAAATTTATGTAGTCAAAATAAAGTTTATTATTATTATTATAAACGCATGTTTCGGGGCTTCTCTCGGGAGACTAGCGTTAATTGACCCATAGCAAAGCGCCATCTGCTGTTTTGAAAGAGGAAGTTGCTCAACTGCATTTGTGAGAAAATCTGTCTGCACACATTTGTGAGAAAATCAAGCCGAGAGATCTCATAAAAAGGCAAGTGTCTTACAATCGTAACAGATAGGTGTGCATATGTGTGCGCTAGGTTTGGTATTTGTTCAAAGGTTACATGCCATTTGTAGGATGGTTTGTATTTATTTGTGAAATATGACGTAGGCTCAATTATTTATGTTTGTAAAACACAATACATATATTTGTTACAAACTGACCTTTGTATTAGCACATCACTTTGTTTGTTTGCCAGTCACGTTTTCCTTTGCAAAGCAGATCGTGTTTGTTTACAAAATGCTGGATTTGTTTGTTTAATTATGGCACAATATGAACTTCATACGGATAATTTATGATAGCTTGTCAAATTTGCCCTATTTGGGTGTGAGCAAAAACAAAGTTTTTGTGTGTGTCCCTTTAAATGAAAATGAGCTGCTGCTCCCAACCTGCTTTCCAGAAGAGGGCGGAGCTTTAAAAGCTCACGCTTCACTTGCTCAACAACAACAAAGCTGGAGAATCTCACGCAGCCAAAATGATGATTGTCAGTAACGGTGTTCAGCCTTACATTGTTCAAACCGGAGTCGGACACTGATGGAGAGACTCAGGAAGAAGTTACAACTTTTAGAGTGAAACTGGACATTTCTGAATGGTTAGTGGATAAATTTATGTAGTTGCTGTGGAGTTGATTCAACTCATCGACTAGCATGTGGCGTCATGTTAATCTTTTGTGCAAATCCAGCATTGAATTGACCCTCGTTTGTGAAGCAGTCCGCTGTAAAATGACGGCATGGTAACAACACTCTACTACATCAACTCTTCAGCCCAACATGGCCTCGCCACCTTTGTTGTGTGTTCCCAGGGGCGGGGTTTATGTAAGTTTTGGGGTTTGTGATGTCACCAACCCAGGAAGAAACTCGTTGTAGTCCCTAACAGCCATTTGTTGTAGTCCTTAAAAAGTGATTTCTGTAAAAGAAAATATCTCTCTTTGTATTGAACTTTGAGCGTCGTAACTTTGCAGATGTTGTTTATGCTCAAACAGCAACATTACACAATAACTAAAGTAAAAAAAAAAGTGAAATCATAATCAAGGACCACTTTAATCCTTGTGTTATTGTGATCAATTCATCAGTGGACGTTTTTCTAAATAATCCACATTTTGCAAAAAGTAATAATTTGCTCCACCTCTGAAATAACTTCACTTTCAGATGTCCCTTCTAGTATGTAACACCCATTTTTAATTATTCAATCAATGTCCTGTAGATAAAATCAAACCCCACCATGTGTCATTTCTTGTTTGATTATCCTGCTTCACTTGGAAAAAAGTCAGATAGCAGAAATAAAATGACTTTGTTGACTTTCTTTCCTTCATCTTTACCGTATATGGCAAGAGAATGACAGTGAAGCAATGGAGGCAAGCAGGTCTAGTGTGTGTGCCGGCCAGTCAAAATGAGAGCAGAAATGTGAGTGTGATGTGGCACCGGTTCATCTGAAGCTGATTGCATGCAAATCCTGAAGAGCCTCACGTTATTCATGGGCGACTATAAATAGCTTTGGACTGAAGTCGCTCTCTTTGCTCAGTTGGGGTAGTTGAAGAACTAGCAGTCAGATCACGTTGCATTAGGCAACATTCACCTCCCATAATGCCATAGAATGACTGCTTAATGAAGAGATGCCAAACACACTTGGGTGATACTTTAAACATCACTTTAGAAAGAACGGTTTGCCTTTTTGGAATCAGGTTTGGAGTTTGGTCCTTATGATGCTTACTTTAAGTGTCCACTAGCATGGAGTGAGCAATTTATTCTCAACGGGAGCTGTGTTGCAGTTTTGTGCAGGGAATTGTGGGAATGGTAGCAGAAGCAAGGGGTGAGAGTGTTGAACTACAGTACTGTTTAAAGGTTTTGGTTTGGTATGAGTTTTTAAATGTTTTTGAAAGAAGTCTTTTATAGTCACCAAGATTGCATTTCAGACAGTAAAAATTGTAATACTGTGTTGGAAAAAATATATTATGGAAGTCAATGGGGACAATCAACTGGTTGGTTACTGACATTCTTCAAAATATCATCTTTTGTGTTCAGAAGAAAGAAATCCATACAGGTTTGGAACAACTTGTGGGTGAGTAAATGATGACAGAATTTTCATTTTTGGATGAACTATCCCTTTAAGGATATTATTTCTGTGAAGCAGTGGTTTTTTGAGTTGTGTCTGGCCCATTTTCTCAATCTAATCTCTTTGCTCCATCTGGGAAGTATTTAAATTACTTTTTGCATGTTCTTAAAGGAACAGTTCACCCAAAATTTCTGTCATCATTTACTCAGCCTCATGTCGTTCTAAAAACTCTTTATCTTCCATTTAACATAAGAGATGGGCCATACTACCCATCAGCTCTAAAAGCATTTGTCAGTATGTGGTAAAAATCATCCTCTCTTCCACAAATTCCTGTCATTCATGTTTGCACATATTAGAAACTGCTTTAAGACAGTTCATGCCAGATTTGATGTCAGATGTCATTGTTCTGATACGTTTGCTGTCATTCAGGTGTGGAATGACATGGTGACGAGTAAATTATTCACCTTCACAAAAAATCATTTTCCACCACTGAATAAAAAATAAAAAAGGAAATTCAGAATCAGAATCACAATGTGCTTTATTCGCCAGGTGTGCACAAACACACAAGGAATTTGTTGTGGTTTTCCACAGAAGCTCTTGGCACACACATACATATGACATGAGAACAGAAACATTTAAATAAGTAAACTAAGAAAATAATAAGTAAAATAAAATAAATAATAATACTAATGTGGTATACATCTGGAACAGAAGACATACAGATTTGTATTGTATATACAGCAGGGTGAATAGAATATATATTTACACAACTAATTTTTACTCTCTCTCAAGTACTGAAAGTGAATACTAAAACAGGAGTAATTGCTATGTTAGCTGTTTAAGCTGGAGATAGCGTTGGGGAAAAAACTGTTCTTATGCCTAGATGTTCTAGTGCACAGAGATCTGTAACGTCTGCCTGAGACAGACAATTCAGACTTTTTTCTCGCAATTCCGAGTTATAAAGTCAGAGTTGTGTGATATAAAGTCACAATTGCGAATTATAATGTCCAAATTATGAGATATAGTCACAATTGCGAGTTATAAAGTCCGAATTGCGAGTTGCTAAGTCAGAATTGTGAGATATAAAGTCACAATTGTGAGAAAAAATAACTGCAAGTTTATATCTCGCAATTCTGACTTTATTTCTCGCAATTCTGACTTTATATCTCGCAATTGTAAGAAAAAAAATCTGAATTGTGAGATAAAAAGTAATTATCTTTTATTTTTTTATTCAGTGTCGAAACAAGCTTCCATAGTAAAGGCATTTATAATGTTACAAAAAATATATATTTAAAATAAATGCTGTTCTTTTTTTATTCATCAAAGAATTCTGAAAATATATACA
>RJVU01051648.1:2264771-2277466 GCA_003731715.1 Anabarilius grahami | reverse complement strand
TATATATATATATATATATATATATATATATAAACGGTTTTCACAAAAATATTAAGCGGCACAACTGTTTTTAACATTGATAATAATAATTAGTGTTTCTTGAGCAGCAAATCAGCATATCAACTTTGCCATCACAGGAATAAATTACACTTTAGAATATATTAAAATACAAAAGTTATTTTAAATTGTAATAATATTTCACAATATTGCTGTTTTTACTGTTTTTGATCTAATAAATGCAGCCTTGGTGAGCATAAGAGACTGGAAATCTTACTGACCCCAGAACAGTAGTGTATTTTGATGAGATCCAGTATTGATTTAATCACGTGGTGCATTTCTGTAGTGTTTCTTGTTTCTAGTTTTAATGGTTTCTCTTATCTGAGTAACTACAAACCACTGAGACTGCAGGATCAACCAGATCATCCGGCGATAAGTAGAACCGTAACTGTGTGAGCCATTAGGCAGTGCGTTCTCACTGGGGAATCATTGTGTATCGATGCCTGCTGGACCATTGAAGATGTCAGGTGGCAAGGGAACACTCTCGTCACACCGTGCTGTTTCTCAGGTGCGTGTATAGGCTGGATAAAACCGGTCTGTCCATTGAAAGTTGGTTTCTGGGTTTCTAGTGTTGGCTCGTTCCTGTGGTTAGTTTGTTTTGTTCCAGTGATTCTTCTTTTTGAGCGGCTCTCATCTGCTTGATTGATGGGAGTATAGAATGAATGCTGAATCAAAGGGATGCTATTGTCCTTGTGCAACCCCCAGCCTATAGTGAAAATCTCTAATGTAATCAGCAGAACGCCACTGATCGTTATGAGAGAATTCTTTGTTCAATGCTCTGACACACGGTGTGATGAACACTCTTAAAAATAGTAGTTCTTTATTGGCATTGATGGTTCTCCGAAGAACCCTTAACATCATAGAACCTTTCCATTACACAAAAAGTTCTTTATAGTGGAAAAAGTTTTTTTTTTTAGATTTTTTTAATAAATATTCTTCATACTAAGGAAAAAACAACAAAAAAAGGTTATTTTAATAACTAAAAACTGTTTACTGAATGGTTCTTTGGTGAACCAGAAGTGTTTCTTCTTTGTTGCTTCTATTAAAGTCTAGTCCAGTTTACAGTTTATTCTAGCCAAGGATTTTACACTTAGCAAGAAGAAACTGCCTGACTGTCATGTTTGTTTTGTTTTTTCATGCTGTTTAGGGGCAAGTTTATTGGAAATAGATGATGTTGCAATAATTGACCAGTGTATAAAATGTGACATTGCAGTATCTGCTGCTGTTTTTACAGAGAACACAGAATAAATTAGCAGAAATGTGTTCTTTCTGGTTCTCGAATCTGATTGGCTGAGAGGTCTTTCCAGCCATGCGATATTCTACCAGTATCGCCCCAGGAACCATTTCACCATTTGAATACTCCACTATCAGCATTCTCACAGTGAGTGTGATAGCGGATGAGTAAACCCACCATATTTTTTATAGATACTACTGTTATTTTGTAATGGAATGTAGTTTTAAGGGTTTTTTTTAGGCAAGAATATAGTTGTTTAGACCTCAGATATGCGATTTATATGTAAACAGCGCCTATTTGAAAATTTGTTTAGACTCTTTCGGAGATGCGAGCTCCAGGCTGTCAGCGGCCGTTCAGCGCTCATGTACCCGCTGAGAACAGCTTCATCTCGACCAGACTTTCAGGAATTTGCCGCTGGCTCTTATGCAGATAGTGTTTAAACATGAGGTTTAATTCGTTTTGGGTATATCAAACGGGCAATCTTTGGTCTTATTAATCTATTACTTGTTCCAGAGCTAATAGATTTGGCTTAAGGGCTATATTACGTTTCATAACTTTATATTTACATTGAAATTAAATCCTGTACTTACTAGAGCATTGCTTTTGTACGTTTGCTTGTTTATTTCCTATTTTTTTTATACTGTTATAATGGCTATTGTTGTTAATTGAAATATTATTGTTCAATAAATAATATTTTATATAAATAACATACCATATTTTTTGGTATTGATTTTGAATTCAGTGAAAGTTACATTTATACGCCATTAGATGGCAGCAAAGACTGTCTTTGTGAGTGAGTGAGTGAGTGAGTGAGTGAGTGAGTGAGTGAGTGAGTGAGTGAGTGAGTCAGACGCAAATATATACTTTTATATTGAAATGGACTGAAACAAGGAAACAAGGACATTTTCATTTTACTTTAAACAACATCTTACGAGACGCAACTGACAAATGCATTGACTAGCGCTGTCATGGGAGTGATGACAGCCTGATGTTAAAAGGACAAAGAAAAAGATCACTTTCCTCAGTGGACATTCAAACTGATTTTGTGATTATGAACATAAAATTGACCTGAAGAATATCAGCTAGATTCAGGTAATACACTCATTCAGGCGATCTCTCTCTCATAATACAATGAGTTTCAATGAAGCAACTCAACATTCCTTCGTTACTAGTTCTAAAATGATGTTTTAGAATTAGTAACGGAGGCTTGGGCTCCATTGTTAATGTCAACTTGAGATTTGAATCTGATCTGGAAGTATTTCCTCACAAAAGAGAGTTTTTAAAGACAATCCGTTGTTGTTTCTTATTTATTTACACACTCGTGCCGTCAAACTGTTGTATAAACGCAATATCACACTCGTAGCCGTGCTGATACACAGCCATATCGCATGGCTACTCGTGTGATATTGCTCATTTATATTGGTCAAAAACTATGTAATAATTATGTGTCTGATTGAAAATGACATAGAACATACAATTCTGCTTGTGTGTAACTCATGTACTTGGTACAAATTGCCTCAAATACATTTTTTTTTTTTTAAGGATTTGATGCAGTAACTAGTTCTTCAGAAGTTCACTTCGCAGCAGTCTAGTGTAATGTGTAACTTTGTTTCCTAACGGACTGATAAAATCTTTGGATCCTGACTTCTGGGAATTGCATTGCTTCGAAACAAGAACTTTGCAGAAATGTGTGATCAGAATTTCTGTTTTTCTGAATTTAGTAAGAAATTATTTTGTAGACAGAAAACTATAGTATACACACTACCGTTCAATAAAAAATAAATAAATAAATAAATTAATACTTTTATTCATTAAAGATGCATAAAACCATTTATAATATCCTAAACTATTTTTTTATTCCTCAAAGAATCCTAAAAGTTTAAAAACCTATCACTGTTTACACAAAAATATTAAGCAGCACAACAGATTTGAACATTAATAATAATAAGAAATGTTTTTGAGCAGTAAATCATCATATTAGAATGATTTCTGAAGGATTATGTGGCACTGAAGACTGGAGTAATGATGCTGAAAATTCAGCTTTGCCTTCACAGGAATAAATTACATCTTAAAATATATTAAAACAGAAAACAGTTCTTTTCATTTGTAATAATATTTCACAATATTACTGTTTTACTGTATGATTAATCAAATAAATTCAGCCTTGGTGAGAGACTTCTTTCATAAACATTAAAAAATCTTTACTGACCCCAAACTTCGAACAGTTCTGTAGTTCTGTTTGTAAATCTCATTCGCTTAGTTTTGTTAAAGACACTTTGTAGTATATTTTGGATTCAATACCATGAACCTTGTCTAGTGACTAGTTCTTCCTCAAATTGACTCATTGTGGTAACCTGTAAACATGACTGTAAACTTTGCAAAACTGGATTTTGCATCCTGACTTTTCAGCAGCTCTTGCTATTTTGGTGTACTTGTATCAGATGGTCAGTGGGCGGTCAGTCTGAGATTAGATTGTGCAGGTCTGTGACTCTGTAAGATCAGATTCAGCACCCTGGACAGCAGCACTGAGAGCTGATGCCTGATCCTTTAAAGGCAGAGTTCACCCGAAAATGAAAATTCTGTCATCATTTACTTACTCTCATGCCCTTCCAAACAAATCATAGCAAATTACATTTTCCTCAGTTATCCATTTTGTTGGATTTTTAGTGGGCATATCAAGTCAAATCTGTATGGTTTTCTGCCTTCTGTAGAACATAAATGAAGATATTTCCAGAAATGTCTGAGAACTGTTTTTATGTTTACAATGGAAGTCATTTGGCTCCAATGTTCTTCAAGATATCCTCTTGCAAATTCTATTCTGCAAAGGAAGAAAAGCATGCAGGTTTGGAACAACATGAGAGTGAGTAAAAGATGACAGGATGTTCATTTTTGGCTGAACTATCATTTTATATCACAGCAGAGAGATAAATATAATATTAGAGAGAGCTTATGTGCATTTTTTTTTTTTGAAAAGAAAGAGAAAATTTGGCAATGACAAGTGCTTTCTATACAGTAAATGAATAAAATTACAATTCTGGTGTCATTTATTCAGCCTCTTGTTTTTCATAAAAGTTGTATGGACAACTTTCATGCTACTTTTATGGTACTTTTTATTATTAAGATTCTCCTACATTTAGATGATAAATAAAATAAATTTAAAAGGCAGAATTGTTTTTATTAAACACCTATTCAACTCCTTCATATGACCAGGATTTGAAGAGAAATTTCAAAGGCGTTCATTTAATCAGTCAGTCTTCTTCTTCTTAATCAGTGAGCCTGAAAGACAGATTCGTGTGCTTTTAGGTCAGCCAATGGGATGCCATGTTAAAATGATGACAGACTTCTTTTTTTTCTTTTTCTTTTTTCTCAGTGATCTGTTCCTTTAATGCCGTGGTTCATGTCATGTATTTGTTGCTGCCTGTGCCGCATGACGCTGTTTTTGGTCGACTGCTTGGATGGATGCTACTTTGGATATCATTTCTTTGGGAAATGATAGTTGTCCTATGTCTGACCCGGTCTGATCGGATTTGGTAACCACACAAATGACTTTTTGGCACAGTTGTTATTGTGTGTGTGTGTTTGTGGCCACATTAACACTTGTGTTATGCACACTGACAGCGTTTAACTTTCTGGACAGGGACAGGAAACTGCGCTCTCCAACAAGGCTAGGAGTATCCATTACCGCTCTATTGTTAGTCATGTAGGCTATTATTGTAACTTACTCTTAAGAGATGTTCCCGCACCCTCCCCCCCCACCCACAGGCACGACAACAGCACAGCCACATGTGTGTTACCCACTAGAGCTGAAAGGACGGATATTCCATTTTCTCAGGATCAGGTTTATACGTATGTACACATATGGCTTCACACACAGTGACCCCAAAAGGGTTTAGACACTTAAGCCATGTTTAAAAATATCTGAATGTCATTGCGTTAGATAACAAAATATTAAACAATGTCATACAACAAATCAGTTATAAACAAATTACTTTTTTCTCAATTATCGATTTTGTTGGTCTCCAGCTGATTTTTAGTGGTCATATAAAGTCAGTTCACCTCAAGTTCCCACAGCAGAGTAACCGCATGTTCCACTAACCTTTGACAACCACAAAGAGCACATGGTAAATATATTGTTTAAATGCTGTTTTTTAACTTTCTTTTTTTATCAAAGAATCCTGGAAAAAAATGTATCACGGTTAAATATGAAGCCGCACAACTGTTTTCAACATTGATAATAATAAGAAATGTTTCCCGGTCCCCTTTCCAGAAGAGGGCGGAGCTTTAACAGCCCATGCTTCGGTTGCTCAACAACAACAAAGCTGGAGAATCTCACACAGCCTAAATGAGTTAGACACTTATGGAGAGACTCAGGAAGAAGTTACAACTTTTAGAATGCATCTGGACATTTCTGAATGGTTAGTGGATAAATTTATGTAGTTGCTGTTGAGCTGATTCAACTCATCGACTAGCATGTGCAGCCATTTTGTGCTCAAACAGCAACATAACACACTAACTAAAGTTAAAAAAGGGAAATCACAATCAAGGACCCTTTTAACAATAATCTGGTGGGGGTTATAATTTGCCACAACACCGTCTTCCATATTCACTTAGTGACCAAAGAACTAACGGTATGTGACTCCCATCAGCGCAGAATTGTGATGAATGTTGATCTAGAGTAACGTAAAAGTTGCATGAATTCCGATCTGACTGTTCAGACTGAGGTCGCATCGCATGACATCAAACCTATATCTGATTTAGGACCACATTTTGAAAGTGTCCCAAATCTGAATCGAAAAGTTCAGATTCCTTGTGGTTTGTGCTGTTCACACTGTTATGAAAAAAACATTTGTCACATATTAGCAAAAAAATCCCCCCCTCTCCCCAGCATGGCCGAGTCAACATTGCAGATCTGATCCTTTTAAAAAGTAATAACACACAACAAGCTGGATGAGTTGAGGTATCATTCATGTTTGTGGGACAAGTTACTCACTGAAGTTTAATACTTATCATGTGGGGTTTTTTTAAATTGTATAAGTGATTCTTGCCAGGAATAAACATAAACGGAACAGAATTGACAGAAAACGTGCTTAACAGCACGAATTAGTGCTGTACCATAATAGTGCTTTTGTTTTTGCCCCATTCTCCATTTTCATTTGGCATTTACATACTCATCATCTTGATTGTTTGTGTTTAGGATCATGTTGCAACATCTGCTTATGGCTCTGAAAAGTGAACGTGCATTTTTGAAAGCTAAGTGTATGGGGTGGCTCTAAATGTGAGGAGGGATTTAAAGCTGTCACTCAAAGGTTAACCAGGGTCTGCTGCGACCAATCGCGGCACTCCGAGCTCAAATGAGATTGCTTTTTGATCCAGATGCCACTGCGGAACCGATGACAGCTGGAATCGAGAGCTCCCTCAGTGCTAATCCTCTTTTAAAGGGAAATGTGTTCAAGGGAGGCACTTCCCCTGCCACCCTGCTGAATGGTCCTAATGAACAGGTGTCTGTCGCTATGATGGACCGTCTTGAACCCGTCTGCTATTTCAGGCATCGCTGTGTGAGGGCAGGGCAAGCTGTAAATTTAGCTTGCTTTTGGCTCAAGAACAGCCTTTGTGCTTGCATGTGGTCATGCTGTGTTCCAAAACCCAACGTAGGGAGTGTTTAAAGGTTTCAAAAGTAGGCAACTTAATTATGCTGCTGCCTTTTGGTGAAAATGGTTAAGGGGCATTGCAAAGAATGTAATCCCATAATGCATTGCGATAAGCTCAGTGATTAAAAAAAATAAGATGGCGGGCGAAATGTCAATTATAAATATAATTTATTAAATACAAACACATCGATTAGTTCACTCTAATTGGAATCTGACTATATATAGATCCTTTTCACAGACTTGTTATGACATGTTTCCACAGTTGTTAATATTGTAAATCTAGCAATTTTTTTTATATTTATATACACTACACTTTGTTATATTACTTTTGCATTAAATTACAGAAAACTATAGTTATGGTTGCTGAGAGAGAGTTTTTAATACAACAGCTGTGGGAGTGATGGCAAATTCTATGTGTTTCTTTCTTCTGATCAATGTAATCAATCTCTCAATATCAATATTTTTTTTATTTTGCTACTGGAGCAAATGTTATGGTAGCTTGTTTCTGGCATGAAATAAAAAATAAAAAAGGTAATTGTGACTTTTTATCTCACAGTTCTGACTTTTTTTCTCAGAATTGCGAGATATAAGTTCACAATTGCGTGATATAATGTCAGAATTGTGAGTTATAAAGTCAGAATTGTGAGATATAAACTCCCAATTGCATGTTATAATGTCCAATTGTGAGGGAAAAAATTATTTTTCTCCGAATTGCGAGTTTATATCTCACAATTCTGACTTTATAGCTCGCATTTGCATGTTATAAAGTCAGAATTACAAATTATAAAGTCAGGATTGCAAGATATAAACTCAAAATCTGAGAAAAAAGTCAGAATTGTGAGTTTATATCTAACGTATAGGAGTGTTTAGACGCAATTGCGAGTTTATATCATGTAATTCTGACTTTATATCTCACAATTGTGAGTTTATATTCTGAGAAATTCTGACAAAAAGTCAGAATTGTGTGATATAAATTCAGAATTGCATGATTTAAAAACTCGCAATTGCAAGAAAAAAGTCAGAATTGTGAATTGTGAGAATTTATATCTCCCAATTCTGACTTTATAACACAGTTGCGAGTTTAAATCTTGCAATTCTGAGAAAAAAGTCAGAATTGTGATATGCAAGCTTGCAATTGCGAGAAAAAAGTCAGAATTGTGAGATAAAAAGTCAGTTACCTTCTATATTTTTTTAAAATTTAGTGGTGGAAACAAGCTTCCATAAAATAGCAATGTAAAATACACTGCAAAAATTATTTTCTTACGCATTATTTTTGTCTGGTTTTCCAGTATAAATATCTCAACATTCTTAAAGGTGGTACAGAGGATGTTTTGTTTTATACATTTTTGCAATATTACTTGAAACTGTCTTTACTAACTGATAAAAGACTATTTATTAAGTGCACTGAAAGGAATATTATTAATATACATCATCTGTGCACGAGGTAGGGCCTTAAAAACATCAGCCATCCGTTTACGCGATCATCGCGTAAACGATTGGCCCTCTGGCTTGTCAATCACTGCCATGACGTTCCTTGTGAGAGACGTGCGGCTGCGCGCTCCAGTAACTTTCCACACTCCACAGGCGCCGCATGCAATGTTTTTGTCAGGAGACAGGAGTAACAACTGCAGATTATGAGTTACCTGCGGTGAGTCCGACATAATGAATCCACTAAGTGTGTGCGTGGCTTTAAGTCGCGCACACACTTAACGATTGTAAGGCCGATTATGGATGTAAATTGATACTTATGACTGATCGCGCTCAAACGCGTCCAGTCAGAGCCAGTTGCGTTCAGTCTGCGATTACAGTTGGTGTTCAAATTCCATGTGAAAGTATATAAATTTGCTTCAGGAGCAGGAAACAATCGCTGTATGTTGAGCATAGTCTTAGAATGATTTAACTAGTCGTTAAATGTGTGCCTGGCTTAATAACACAGCGAATGCCGGTGGTAAACACTCGTGTTCCAATACTCGTGCACGAGTTTTGGGAGGCGTTCACTCGAAATGGAGGGGGGGTTGTTCTTACGCATGCGCTCATTTCAAAAACTCAGTCGACGAAAAGATCCTCTGTACCACCTTTAAATCAAGATACATTCACTTGAGATGTAAAATTACTTAAAATAAGTCTTAAGTCATTTTGCATCTCATGTAAAAGTTTCTTGATTTAGGAATTTTTGTATTTTTGTCTGCAAAACCAGACAAAAATACTGAGGAAATACTGAGGAAAAACATATACAGTATATTTATATTTTGTTGTTGTTGTTTTTTGCATTGTACCAACTCTGATGACTTCTGCCTCTTGAGAACCCTGAAAATGTCCATTTAGCGCAATAGCAACATGCTAAAACCAAGCTCTTTTGAAATCAGTTGAGACAAGCCCTAGTTGTGTGGCACATGGAGTTACTTCCCATGTAAAAGTTTCAAAATCATTTACTTATGAGGTTCAGTTTCTGTTAGAATGCTGTGTAGGCAGTATGCAGCAAGACAGCACACTGTTTTGGAACAGAGCCTGTGTTCACATTCACACACGTACGCTGCCTCTTAAGGTAACTTGTGTACTGTGGTTTAATCAAATGTGTGTGTGTGTGTGTGTGTGTATTCAGTGGCACTCTGTGGTCTCTCACATGGTACAGTGCAGGTCATGTTGACCTGGCTCTTTCTGGCATGAGATTACACCATTTCTGCTAAGCTCCTGCAGTGATTCTGCCACCTGTTGTACACATGCACACACACACAGATTTCCACATTCATAAAAATGAAGTGGTCTCATACTGTCCCTCCACCTGTCACACACCCATTCACACAATTATGCAATCTTCAAAGAAACTTTAGATTTAAAGAAACATTCCAGGCTATTTACAAGTTTGGGGTCTGTAATATTTTTTTGAAAGATAAGTTTTGAAAGTAGTCTCTCATGCTCACCAAGAAGACTGCAGTTAATTGATCAGAAAATACAATAGTAATATGGTGAAATATAATTACAATTTAAAAGAACTGTTTTCTATTTTAATATATTTTAAAATGTAATTTATTCCTGTGATGGTAAAGCTGAATTTTCAGCATCATTACTCCAGTCTTCAGTGTCACATGATCCTTCAGAAATCAATCTAATATGCTGATTTGCTGCTCAGGAAACATTTCTTATTTTTATCAATGTGAAAAGAGTTATGCTGCTTAATATATTTTTTTGTGTGTGGAAACTGTAATACATCTTTTAAAGATGTTTTTTTTATTAATAGAAAGTTCAAAAGAACAACATTTATTTGAAATAAAAACATTTGTAACAATGTAAATGTTTTTACTGTCTTTTTTGATCAATTCAGTGTGTCCTTGCTGAATAAAAGTAACTTTTGATCGGTAGTGTACATTTCATACACTATATTGCCAAAAGTATTGGGACACCCCTCCAAATCATTGAATTCAGGTGTATAAAATCAAGCACATAGGCATGCAGACTGTTTCTACATACATTTGTGAAAGAATGGGTCGCTCTCAGGAGCTCAGTGAATTCAAGCGTGGTACAGTGATAGGTTGCCGCCTGTGCAAAAAGTTCATTCATGAAATTTCCTCACTACTAAATATTCCACGGTCAACTGTTAGTGGTATCATAACAAAGTGGAAGCAATTGGGAACATTGGGACGAGTCTGGGTTTGGTGGTTGTCAGGAGAATGGTACTTGCCTGACTGCATTGTGCCAAGTGTAAAGTTTGGTTGAGGGGGGATTATGGTGTGGGGTTGTTTTTCAGGGGTTGGGCTTGGCCCCTTAGTTCCAGTGAAAAGAACTCTTAATGTTTCAGCATACCAAGACATTTTGGACAATTTCATGCTCCCAACTTTGTGGGAACAGTTTGGGGATGGCCCCTTCCTGTTCCAACATGACTGCGCACCAGTGCACAAAGCAAGGTCCATAAAGACATGGATGAGCGAGTTTGGTGTGGAGGAACTTGACTGGCTGCACAGAGTCCTGACCTCAACCCGATAGAACACCTTTGGGATGAATTAGAGCGGAGACTGTGAGCCAGGCTTTCTCGCCAACATCACTGCCTGACCTCACCGATGCGCTTCTAGAAGAATGGTAAAAAATTCCCATAAACACACTCCTAAACCTTGTGGAAAGCCTTCCCAGAAGGGTTGAAGCTGTTATAGTTGCAAAGGGTGGGCCAACTCCATATTAAACCCTACGGATTAAGAATGGGATGCCATTAAAGTTCATGTGCACGTAAAGGCAGGCGCCCCAAAACTTGTGGCAATATAGTGTATCTATGTACCAAGTGTGAGACTTTTTGCCCCCTATGTCAAGCATACTGTCCATGAAACTGTATTTTGCATTCTTTTTTTACCATTAATTGTGGCAATAATAATGGCTCATGGCATTATGAATGAGATGCTCACATGACCTTATCGCATTGTATGTGAGTCACCATGAAATCAAAATGCACAGTTCTTGATTTTTTTTTATGGAACATTGCAGCATTTTTTTATTTGCGCACATCATTTTCTTAAAATTCATGTGTCCTTGTAATCATTAATTGAAATAATTCTCCCCCCCACCCCTTTATTTGCGACATCTCTTCCCTTCTCTGATGATGTGTTTACTGGCGCTTGGGCGGGGCAACCTGTCAGTCACATGAGATCCACCAACAGCAAACCACAATCAATTCCCAGTCCCACCCTACATTTTTTTCTTGTTTGTTGTTTGAGAAGCCGCTTCACTCATATATACGTCACAATAGGGAAGAAAAGACTCACAACTTCCACTTCACAACGACTTTAATTCAGTAAAAAAAAAAATCATAATTGGTCCATTCTGCTAATGAATATGGTCTTTGCATATGGAAAATTTGCATACTTTACCAATACTGTAAAAAGTATGCTACATTACAAAGCATGTTTTCCTATGGTTTTTACAAACTGAGAGAGAGAGAGGGAAAACATTATACAATATGCCAGGATTTTTCCTTTAACCTCAGGCTGAAGGCTGTGTATGCTGCTGTGTTTTGGTTCTGAAGGCAGAGAGGACTGCCAGCCCCACTGACCAGTACAGACTGGCACACTGGCAGCTGTAATTGTGGAGTAATTATGCCCCATGTAGAGATTCAGCTCTGTGTTATGTAACAGGACTTTCCTCTTCTGTGCATCGCTGACAGCAGGAGGCCAGTGTGTCCACACGTACACACGCTTCATACAGAACAACGCTTTAGTGCTAGCTGAAATTGAGGTCGAATGCATTTTTTTATTTTATATTTTCTTTGTAGTCCACCTGTTTTTTTTTTTGTTTTTTTTGCACATGCCTATTTTCTATNCCGTTTCCGCCAAAAAAAAAAAAAAAAATAGCCACTTAAAAAAAAAAAAGATTAATTGCGACTTTTTATCTCAGAATTCTGACTTTTTAACTCGCAATTGCGAGTTTATATCTCACAATTGCGAGTTTATATCTCACAATTGCGAGTTATAAAGTCAGAATTCGGAGATATAAAGTCGCAATTGCGAGAAAAAAAGTCTGAATTGCGAGAAAAAAAGTCTGAATTCTGACTTTTTAATCACGCAATTGCGACTTTATATCTCAGAATTTTGACATTTTATTATGCAATTGCGACTTTATATCTCAGAATTGTGACTTTATATCACGCAATTGCAACTTTATATCTCAGAATTCGGACTTTATAACTCGCAATTGTGAGATATAAACTCGCAATTTACGAGTTAAAAAGTCAGAATTCTGAGATAAAAAGTCGCAATTAATCTTTTTTTTTTTTT
>RJVU01051648.1:2226988-2238688 GCA_003731715.1 Anabarilius grahami | reverse complement strand
AATATACAATGATTTTTTTTTTCATCAGCATTAGATTTATAAATACTTAAAATAATTACTTTATATTTTGAATGATACTAAATTATATTATATAATGTATCAATATTAGATCAATATTTTCCCCCCATTTACTTTAATTCTAATTGAAATAATAAAAAGCAATTTAATCAATATTTATTTATTTATTTTTTTCTCTTTTTTGATTTTGGAGTGAAACATGACCTGGACATGCTCTTGACAGGCTTCATGAGATTCACCCAGAAAGGTCCCCTGTCATTTGACACCAATGACAGCTCACTCAACACTTTATCAATTTTTCACTGCACACATCTTTTCGTTTGTCTATCACTGACTGACCAAGCATTCATCACAATAACACTCACATCCATCTGCGCTATGTCTCAGAGCCGGTCGCAGTGCAATTCCTCACTGTGATCTTATCAAAATGCACTTGAAATGTGTGACCTTTTCACTTTATTGTATGATAGGGCAGCTCATACACAACTTTTCAAGTTTCATAATAATTATTGGTTTTGGATATACTGTAGGCTCTTCTTCTGTTCGGATATTACAGGAAAAATTCTGTCATAATTTATTTATTGTGACGCCACTTTCTTCTGAAGAACACAGAGCTGCTTTTTATAAAGTAATAGTAAATAAATGCCAACCAGGGGCTGTCAACATTAAAAAAAATAAAATAAAATCACCATTACTCTAATCCATTCAGTACGATTTGTGTGTTATATTCCAAGCCATAACATTGTTTTATGTGAAGAACAGGCCGTTGTCCTGACATTTCATCCTACCCGTCAAATTGTCGTACCAGGGCATACTGCGCATGTGAACATCAAAATTGCGTCTTTTTTTAAAACAAAACAAAAAAAAGCATTGTTTTAAGGGTAGGTTTAGGGTAGGGTTAGGTATGGATGTTAATAGAGCCTCAAATCACATGAATATGATGCTGGTAGCACAATCTGATAGGTAGCATTTTTCACTGTTGAATTGTGCTACTTACTGTTTTAATGGGAGGTAGCAAAATCTGACAAGATAGGACAAATCGACAGAACACCATCACTTCTTTGTTTAGGAAAACGGTGGAATAATTCAGATTTCCTAGTTCATTTCTATTGTGAGATGCATTATTTCCAGGGGCTGATGTGGCATTTTGTATTCAGGCTGGATGGGTGAAAGCCTTTGTGTGTCGCTGAGAGCATGTTTAATTACCACCAGCAAACTGGATGGAGCATTGATGCCAACACTGGCTGCTAAGTGCATTTCTGCTGGGCAAATAATGAGGTCAGTCTGCCGTGCCCTCAGTGATGGTGGGAAATGCACGTTCAAGAAATGTTCGGACTGCAGTGTTGAAAGCAGGAGATTTGAGAAGGTTGTACAGTTAGACCTGAGTACAGTATTTATAGTTATGCTTGTCTTTAGAAAAAATCAACAGTTGTTTCCAAACAGGTTTCTAAACACCTTCCACCCCGCTCAACATCTGCTATAGAGTGCTGCAGTGGTAACTGCATTTTTGTAGGCTAACCGAGTAGTTAGTTAACTAAAGTGGTTCCCTCAAAGAATACCCAACAGGATTTGTCCATTGGCTTTTAGATTAATACAGACCAACAAAAGTTCCTGATTCTTACACATTTGTTTCATCATGATAATCTGAATTTTGAAGCCTAAATTATTGCTGTTGTCGAAAGTACAGACTCTTCACCGAGTGCTTACACAGATACACATGGGAGCGTTTGAAGGCAGGCTTCTATCAGTGGATCCATCTAGCAGTGGATATATTAGGGATTCGCTGATAGCCGCCTGCTTTCAAACGCATGTGTATTTGTGTAAGCGCTTGGTGAAGAGCGTCACAGATGTCTATTTACAACATGTTTTCGAAGGAATGATCATTGTAGCCAATCGCAGACATATCTGTTGAGTGTGTGAACACAATGGCCAATCAGAGTTGTTTAAGAATCAGCTCAGCAGTGCTCAAAATGCTAAGGGGAAATGCTGATATCGTCACATTTTTTAAATTTCAGTACCGACTTGGTATCGAAGTCTTTACATTTGACAACACTAGCCTAAATACAATTGCCAGAAGTAAAAAGCTAAACGTATACTATAAACAAACTACACCATGGTTGCATGACATCAACGTCACTACCATTAAGCTTCAGTCAACTGTTTCAAATTTTTAAACATTTTCTCTAAAAGTCCAAACTCGCGTAGTTCAAGTGAGTGTGGTTATAAACACAACTGAGAAGACAAGTTTACCTGTTCGGTGTTTAATGTCCCCAACAACCTTTCTGGTTGAAAGGTATAAGGTAACAGGTATAAGTTCTTAAGCTTGTGTTTACCACAGACCTTATTTCAGGCATTTAATCAAAAAACCCATTGATTTCAGGACAATGGAACTGGAAGTGCTTAAATGCTAACTTGTTTATGGGCTTTGGCCTACAAAAATATGTCATTCCTGCAGGACTCTATTAGTCAGACAAACCAGGTAGCTCCACCCCCAAACTCATGCCATTGGTTGAGCCAGAATTGTTTTGCATTCATCATTTCCTCTCACATGTACTCTGACGTTTTTGTTTGTCAGCTGCACCAGCATCCCAGTTTCCTGAACCTGTTTGTTGTGGGACCTGCGTATGAGGTTCTGGACATATCCCAATATTCACTGGCTTCACAGTTGAAACCGAAATGACTGATTCAATGATACAAATCGCTTTTCCCACAACAGCAAGTTTTCATCTGTCTCATTTGGGGTTTTGACCTCTGTCTTGTGTTCTTCTTTTGGTTCTAACTTCCTGTTCTGTCACTGTCAGGTGATGTGGGTATGCAACCTGTGCCGAAAACAACAAGAAATCCTCACCAAGTCAGGGGCCTGGTTCTACAGCGGCCCAGGGGACGCCCTGCCCCCGGGTGCGAGTGACCCTCGCCGCCGCCACGAAGAGGCTCCACAGGAGAAGAAGGCCAAACTGCAGGAAGCCCCACTGCTGTACCAGGGGCCTCCAGGGGACCGTAGCCGTGCTCCAGGACTCTCGCGCCAGGCGTCCCTCAACAACGACTCCGGTCTGAAGCCCAACGACCCTCTGAGCAACAGGTGAGTGCAGATGATATGCATCAATGTGTTTTTAGAGTGATACGATGTCGAAAAGTTTGAACTTGCAATAACCCTGTTTAGAAATCATTTTTCCTTGTGAGCAGCAGCATTCTTCAAGTTATTCTTGTTACTTTTCAAGAAACGTGCTAAAATAATTTGTCTACAGTGACCAAACCACTGCATTTGTTGATTGTATTGGGAATTTAATAGGTAAAGTCAGTCAACATAATGTTAGCTTGACAAAGCTTTGCCTAAATGTTTAAAATCTTTAAAGTCCCAGTAGATGGAAATTCTGAGACAGACAGAAGGAGATAAAAATGCAAGGGCATTGCTAGGGTGTTCTGTGTGATTGCTAGGGTGTTCTGAGTGGTTGCTAGGTTGTTACTGATTGGTTGCTAGGGTATTCTGAATGGTTGCTAATACATTCTTAAATGGTTGCTATGGTATTCTTGGTGGTTGCTGGGCTAATTGATTGCTATGGTGATGCTAGGCAGTTGCTTGGTATTTCTGGGTCATAAGTAGGGTGTTGCTAAGCAGTTTCTAAGGTGTTCTGGATGGTTTCTATTGCTAGGTGGATGTTATGGTGGTTTGGGTTGTTACTAACTCAACAAGGAGTGAGAAAGGCATGGCAAACCAGACTGATTGGCTGTTCTTGATGGTAAGCCATATTTTAGGTTGATGGATGATAGGTGAACATTTGGATTTCCTGCTCGACATACTGTAAATACCACAAGAACTTGCCGTTAATGGTCTGTCTCTCACGGACTGCTTGACTTCACCACTTCCTGTGGAGTTTTTTTTTCTGTGACTAACAGACTAATACATTTTTTAGGCGTAGAACGAACAATAGAATGAATGAACAAACGATAGACAGAAGAACAAACAAACAGACGATAGACAGACAGAACGAACGAACGACAGACAAACAAACGAACAAATGACAGACAGACAACTGAACAAACAACAGAATGAATGAACGACAGACAAATGAACGACAGACAGACAACTGAACAAACAACAGACAGACATCTGAACGAACAACAGAATGAACGACAGACAGACGAACAAACGATAGACAGACAGACAAACAAACGACAGACAGACATCTGAATGAACAACAGAATGAATGACAGAAAGACGAACGAACTATAGACAGACAGACAGACGAACGAATGACAGACAGACACAGACAACTGAACGAACGACAGAACGAACGAAAGACAGATGAAGGAAAGACAGACACAGAACGAATGAAAGACAGACAGAATGAACAACAGACAGACAAAGGAACGACAGACAGACAACTGAACGAATTACAGACAGACAACTGAACGAACGACAGACAGTAGAACGAACGACACACAGAACGAATGATAGACAGACAGAATGAACAGACAAACAAACGACAGACAGACAACTGAACAAACGACAGAACGAATGACAGACAGACGAACGAACGACAGACAGAACGAATGATAGACAGAATGAACAACAGACAGACAAATGACAGACAGACAGACAAAAGAACAACAGAACGAACGAACGACAGACAGCTGAACGAATGACAGATAATGAATAATAGACAGACAGCATGAACAACAGACAGACGAATTAACAATTGACAGACAAACAGAATGAATGAACGAATGATAGACAGACAGATTGACAGACAGACAGAACGAATGAACAAACTAACGATAGACAAATAGATAGACAGACAGATTGACAGACAGACAGAATGAATGAACAAAGGAACGATAGACAAATAGATAGACAGACAGATGTACTGGACAATTCTGAAATGAAATTTGACTGCAAAAGTCCAATTGCATGAATACAATAAACGTCTATGTCAAATGACTTATTTTTTTAGATTTTAGAGGCTCAAATATAAAATTAACCTTGCATGAAAAGTAACTTATTCTTTTTTTCTTTTTTAAACGCATGCATACATAGACCTCAAGCTGGGTTATCTGAAATTGAAGCTGGGATAATAACAGCTGGAGCACACAATGCATTCATTCAGGTTCCATCTGTTTTTCAGCCATTTACAATTACTAATTTGGTGCTGAACACACTAGACAGGTAAATAACAATCAGTAATTTATGGTGAAACCTGCTCTAGAACAAATGCAGGAAGTCATAACACATTTATCAAACATTACGCCCCTAATCTGAAGGGAGATACTAATGCGCTGTGAGCATGTGAGTGTGATTCCATCTTTTTCCACACAGTGGCGGTGTCTCTCTGAGCCCTGGGATCAAATTCTCTCCCTCTTTAGCTGGGATGGCTGTATCAGCTTCACTGCTCAGGGTTCAGAGGTCAGTCCTGGAGAGATGTCTCAGTAGAAACAGATGCCTGCTCCCTTGAATCCGTGGGGCCTGCTGTGTGTTGGTTTGATTTTCCGTTCCTGAATACCTGTGGAGGAGAGGAATGTTGGCACAGGGATGGGGCTGATCTCACCTGCTGTTAATGTGTGTTGTGTTGACATGAGCACATTTGAATGACAAACCCTTGAAATGGAAATTGCATATTTAGACTTAGCCATTTAGTACTGGAGAGTTCTGTTGCCACTTGATTGTTGGTCTGTGTACACGTGTACATGTTTAATGGGAGTTTCAGCACATCTCGTTGTTTTTAAGATGGCGTGTCAAGTTAAAAATGTAAAGTTATGATTTTATTTGACTAGGTGAAGTGCACACTGGACATGGACTTTTAATGTATTCACTAGCATTTAAAAGTTTAAGTTCTATTAGATTTTATGTTTTTGAAAGAAGCTTTTATTCTCATTTACTTGATCAAAAAATACAGTTAAAACAGTAATATTGAGAACTATTATCGCAAATTTTAAATATATATATATTTTAAGATGTAATTTATTTCTGTGATAACTAAGCTGAATTTTCTGCATCATTACTCCAGTCTTCAGTGTCACATGATCCTTCTGAAATCATAATATGCTGATTTGCTGCTCAAGAAACATTTCTGATTATTATCAATGTTGAAAACAATGTGCTTATAAATCGAGGGAACGAATTAGTAAATCGTGCAAACAATTTCTTGCATGTCATGTGCAGGGCTCCGTACTTATGACCTTGGTGTAACTAGCTCAAACTCAAAAATATTTAAAATTTTAGAAATGCATCCCATGTTTCTATTCTTTACCATCAGATATTTGAATGCAAGAACTTGTACTCATGCTTGTATTCATGTACTCTGGATACTCGTGCCCATCCCTAAAGTTTGAGGGAGAATTTATGGTGCAATGCATTTGTTTTTTTTACTCATCCCTGGCTTCTTTACCTGGCAGATGTCCGTGAAAGGCTCAGGACAGCAGGTGAGCTTTAAGCTGCTTTCATGGATGCAGTCTGACATTTCCTGTAGAACACAACGAGTGTGCTGTGAAATGTATAAAAAGCTACTGTGACAGCAGTGCTGTTCTTTTCGATCAGATCGGTTCATATGGCGTGTTCTGTCACGAAAACTGTAAATGCTCATTTGCACTCTCTGCCTGGCTTAACGTGTTACCCCCAGAAGGTTAGATGTTAAAAAATTTGCCTGCCATATGGTAGTGAGGCATCTTCTGATTTGTTCTGTGTTGTGTATAGTTCTGTATTGGTCTTGACTTTACACAACTACGAAAGTGAGCAGCTGCTTTAAAGGTTTGTGCAGTAAGAGGAATTTTGTTGGCCTCTCCGCTTCCATAAATACTTTGCTAACATCAGCTTGATGTTACAAACCGGCAAAATCTTCGAAAAACAGGTTAGTTTACCCAAAGTGCAAATTTAAAGTGTCATTTACTCATGCTAAAGCCCTTAAATCTTATTTGTGTTCTCATTTATTTAATTATACTGTGTGAAGATGCATGTTTGAAGTCATTTTAGTGTTGTCAAAAGTACTGACTTCGATACCAAGTCTGTATTGAAATTTAAAAAATGTGACGCTTTGAGCGCTGTTGAGCGGATTCATAAACACCTCTGATTGGCCTTTCAAATGCTCAACATATATGTCTGTGATTGGCTACAATGATCAACGCACGGGAGCATTTGAAAGCACACTGAAGTGTTTGAATTTGAAAGCGGGAGCATTTGAAAGCAGGCATCTAGGCAGACCGATTGATTAAAGAGCATCATTGATGTCTATTTACAACATGTTTTTGAATTGTTGATCATTGAAGCCAATCACAGACATATCTGATGAGCGCGTGAACACAATGGCCAATCAGAGGCGTTTACGAATCCTCGCAACAGCGCTCAAAGCGTTACATTTTTTAAATTTCATTTCTGACTTTGTACCAAACTTACAGGTTCTTTATTTAGTTACAGGTTCTATATTGGCATTGATGTTTCTAGGAAGAACCTTTAACATCCATGGAATCTTTCCATTGCGCTAAAGGTTCTTTATAGGGGAAAAGGTTCTTTGGGGAACCAAAACGATTCTTCTTTTTGGCATCACTGCAAAAACCCCCTTTTTGGAACCTTTATTTTTAAGATTGAACTGACTGCAATGCGGTAAGTTTATAAGTACTGTACAGTAGTTCATATGACATTTTAGAGCTGTCATTTTCAGAGCAGACTGAAATTTTGTTAGGATTAGGAATATAGCGCATACATGGATGGACTAGTTTTATGATGCTTTAATGGTGCTCTTTGTCATTTTTGTGGCTTGACAGTCCTGGTCACTGCTGTTGTTGTATGGAACAAAACATGAACATTTCCATTTTCCATTTCCACACAAAAAATAAAGAAAGGTAATTGTGAAATAGCCAAAGACGCTATAAGAATTAAAATGGACAATTCTTATTTTTATGGAATATTGCAGCATTTGTTATAAATTATTTACCTGTGCACATAATTTTTTTTTACATTTTAAATTCATGTGCTCTCATAAACTTTAATCAAAATAACTTCCTCTCCCTCTTGCAGAGACTTCTCTTCTCTTCTCTTCTCTTCTCTTCTCTTCTCTTCTCTTCTCTTCTCTTCTCTTCTCTTCTCTTCTCTTCTCTTCTCTTCTCTTCTCTGATGATNTGCTAACATCAGCTTGATGTTACAAACCGGCAAAATCTTCGAAAAACAGGTTAGTTTACCCAAAGTGCAAATTTAAAGTGTCATTTACTCATGCTAAAGCCCTTAAATCTTATTTGTGTTCTCATTTATTTAATTATACTGTGTGAAGATGCATGTTTGAAGTCATTTTAGTGTTGTCAAAAGTACTGACTTCGATACCAAGTCTGTATTGAAATTAAAAAAATTGGTCTGTGATTGGCTACAATGATCAACGCACGGGAGCATTTGAAAGCACACTGAAGTGTTTGAATTTGAAAGCGGGAGCATTTGAAAGCAGGCGTCTAGGCAGACCGATCGATTAAAGAGCATCATTGATGTCTATTTACAACATGTTTTTGAATTGTTGATCATTGAAGCCAATCGCAGACATATCTGATGAGCGCGTGAACACAATGGCCAATCAGAGGCGTTTACGAATCCTCGCAACAGCGCTCAAAGCGTCACATTTTTTAAATTTCATTTCTGACTTTGTACCAAACTTAAAGGTTCTTTATTTAGTTACAGGTTCTATATTGGCATTGATGTTTCTAGGAAGAACCTTTAACATCCATGGAATCTTTCCATTGCGCTAAAGGTTCTTTATAGGGGAAAAGGTTCTTTGGGGAACCAAAACGATTCGTCTTTTTGGCATCACTGCAAAAAAACCCTTTTAGGAACCTTTATTTTTAAGATTGAACTGACTGCAATGCGGTAAGTTTATAAGTACTGTACAGTAGTTCATATGACATTTTAGAGCTGTCATTTTCAGAGCAGACTGAAATTTTGTTAGGATTAGGAATATAGCGCATACATGGATGGACTAGTTTTATGATGCTTTAATGGTGCTCTTTGTCATTTTTGTGGCTTGACAGTCCTGGTCACTGCTGTTGTTGTATGGAACAAAACATGAACATTTCCATTTTCCATTTCCACACAAAAAATAAAGAAAGGTAATTGTGAAATAGCCAAAGACGCTATAAGAATTAAAATGGACAATTCTTATTTTTATGGAATATTGCAGCATTTGTTATAAATTATTTACCTGTGCACATCATTTTTTTTTACATTTTAAATTCATGTGCTCTCATAAACTTTAATCAAAATAACTTCCTCTCCCTCTTGCAGAGTCTTGCAGTCAGTCTTCTCTTCTCTTCTCTTCTCTTCTCTTCTCTTCTCTTCTCTTCTCTTCTCTTCTCTTCTCTTCTCTTCTCTTCTCTTCTCTTCTCTTCTCTTCTCTGATGATGGGTTTACTGGTGCGAGGGCGGGACAACCTGTCACTCACACGAGATCAACCAATAGCAAAACACAACCATCCAATCAATTCCCAGTGGACAAAATCAAGTCCTGCCCTACATTTTTTTTTCTTCTTTGAGAAGCCGTTTCACTCACAATAGGGAAAAAAAGACTATTGCAAATTCTATTTCTTGCAGACTTTAAAATAAGAAATAAAGTCACATTGTAAGATCTATAGTCACAATAAGAGATATGAGAGAAAAAAATATTATTACTTTTTTTACTCTGAGGCAGAAATGGTCTTCCACAGAAGAAATAAAATGAATTTAATTCTTCATTTTATCTATTTAATTGTGATATTTGCTTATTTTTTATTGCTAGAGGAATCACAAAAATTAAGGTGTTAAACTGTGAAAACAGTCGCAAACCTCATAAAGGGTTGCAAACTTCATGTAAAATGTATAGAAAGAATAAAACAGCTGCTCCAGGGCCACATTAGATTATCGTGAGGCCTACCTGAGGCTCACTCTGGTGGGTGAGAGAGTTCAAATTCGACCGCGATGGATTACTGGTAATAATTTAAGTATTAAACATCCAGGAATTGACAGGCTGGCTTTCTGAAAATGCATCCCAGTGAGGATGTGCCATCCCCGGGCATGAATCAAGATCAGACGCCCCTGGAGGAATGTCCTCTTCAGAAAAATTTAGTTTGACCTCTTGAGGTTGATTGACGATCAACATTTTATGAAGGTTAAGCACCACCTCTGAGTGTCTGTGTGCAAAAATAATAATAATAAATATATTTTGATATTAATTTCAGGCACTTCTTCTGTTCATGGAAAGTGGCAGGGGTGATTTTGGGGTAACTGCTGTCAAAGTGGATAAGAATGGCCTGACCGTTCAGTGTTAAATAGTTTGATGCCATGGAATAGAGCTCAGGAAATCACTGAAAAGCCCTTCCATTAATCTTAAAGAATGTTTAAATTAACTCCGATTCTCCTTTCATGAAAAAGTGCTGACAGGCTATTTATATCCTGAAATAATGTGGGAAGAGCCTAATTTGTCTTGGTCTCAGAGGTGTCATTGGAGCGAACGCTCAGACGTGGCACGAGTGTGGGTGAAACTGCTAGATGAAACAATAATAATTACACTGGGATTCGGATTTAATTACAGCCGTTATGTTTCTCTGGGTTTTGCAGGTTTTTGTGCGCTTGCATCTCCTCCCCTTCCATCTATAAAATCTATTAGTGTTTTTATTGGAGCTAGATGCAATGTGACACCTAGGTTGAACCACAGACAACAGTGGTTGTTTTAGTGCTGAAATTAGTTTGACAAAATGCATGAGTCACTTGTAGTGTTGGGAGCTGATCTTCTGTTGTCACTGCAAATACTGCAAAATAGACAGACAGACAGATGCATATTGTCTCGTTTGTTCAAGAGGTCAGCACAAGTTTCACTACAAGTATGATGTAATCAAGTTTCATGCTCTTGGCTTGTCGCTATGGGAGCTGATGTTGTGATATGGAGGTTTTGTCTGGAGAGAGTTGTTAAGAGAATGAAAGATGCACCTGCAGGAATTCAGTATCAGCATTCTGATCTCACACCTGCCTGCTCTCCAGGCGACCCTACACTAATGCTTTTAAATGCTGATCTCTAAACAATTAGTGCACTTGAAGTTTAGCATGGTCATCTCTATCTATCTATCTATCTATCTATCTATCTATCTATCTATCTATCTATCTATCTATCTATCTATCTATCTATCTATCTATCTATCTATCTATCGTTCTATCGTTCTATCCATCCATCCATCCATCCATCCATCCATCGTTCTATCTATCGTTCTGTCGTTCTGTCGTTCTATCTATTGTTCTATCGTTCTATAGTTCCATCATTCAAACTTCCAGTCTATCACTTTGCTGTCCATTCATCCTTTTTTCATATTTTTTTACTAATAAACATTTTACTGTTTTAAAGAAAAAATACATGTATTGTCTTTTAATCTAAAATTGTAAGAGTATTATATTATTTTACATTATATATTATTGTCTATCTATCTATCTATCTATCTATCTATCTATCTATCTATCTATCTATCTATCTATCTATCTATCTATCTATCTATCTATCACTTCGCAGTCCAGTCATCCATTGATCACTTTCAATTTTTTTCATATTTTTCACTTATTTTTTTTTACTAATAAACATTTTAATGTTTTACAGAAAAATTACATGTATTGTCTTTTAATATAAAATTGTAATATTATTTTTTATTATATTACATTATGTATTACTATCTATCTATCTATCACTTTTTTGCAGTG
>RJVU01051648.1:2200759-2213432 GCA_003731715.1 Anabarilius grahami | reverse complement strand
AACACAAATTAAGATATTTTTGATGAAATCCGAAAGGTTTTTTTATCTCCCATAGAAAGCAACGAAATTACCACATTCAAGGTCCACAGAAGTAGTAAAGACATCGTTAAAATAGTCAACGTGACTACAGTGGTTCAACCTTGATTTTATGAAGCGACGAAAATACTTTTTGTGCGGGGAAAAAACAACAAAAAAAAACAACTTTATTCAACAATTTCTTCTCTACCTTGTCAGTCTCCTACGCAGTTGATGCAGTGCAGAGCTTCTGTGTTTACGTCCGAATGCCGACTCAGTATTGGCAGACACTCTTCACAAGAGCACCACAACGCATGCGCGTAATGCTGACACAGGAGCCGGCCAATAATGAGTCGGCATTTGGACGTAATTACACAAAAAGTTGCACAAAAAGTATTCTTGTCGCTTCATAATATGAACCACTGTAGTCACGTTGACTATTTTAACGATATCTTTACTACTTCTATGGACCTTGAATGTGGTAATTTTGTTGCTTTCTATGGGAGATAAATGACCTCTCAAATTTCATAAAAAATATCTTAATTTGTGTTAAATTGTGTTAAAAAGTTACACGCTCTTCTGATTGGCTGCGAGTTTTGATTGATTTGGTCACATATCGTATTTGCGTTGCATCTGGTGTGGACCAGGCAGGTGAATATTCATAAATATTGGCCATACAATTTAGTTTGATTAATAAAGAATAGCTATAAGAATAGCTATATATATATCGCTTCATAAAATCAAGGTTGAACCACTGTAGTCACGTTGACTAATTATTATTATTATTATTAAGCTTGCTAAAACATTCCACTTATTTATGAGGGAATATCATTTATGCGGCAGATGATAATTATAATGATGAAAAATACATAGATAAAGCATGAATTAGAAATTTAAGGCACACTTTTGGTTTTCATTTTATTAAAATAGTGCTAAAAATGTCCAGTCTGTCTGTCTGTGTGTGATGTGGATCTGAGCTTTTTGATATGTCTTTATGGGGAAAGATGTGCTCTGATGTGGCTCGTGTTGGTCACACTTCACTTCCAAACCTGTTTTTTTCCCTCCTGGGCCCAACGAGAAGCACAGAATGTTAATTGCAGGCCTCTGGTGTTGATTGCTTAGCTTGCCGGCTGCAGTTTCCTGTAAAATGCATTTGGGCTGATCTGTCTGGGCCACTCCAGCTGACGCCAATAAGCATAATTACACACTGTTTGTCTGAAGAATTACCCTGCTTTAGGGTGTTTGTTGTGCAGTGCTGTGTTTCCGCTTTAATATTTGTGTAAAATGTTATAAAATGCACGTTCCTCGCCTTAAAAGATTAGTTCACTTTAAAATGAAAATTAAGCCATCCTAAGTGTATATGACTTTCTTCTTTCTCATGAGCACAATCTGAGTTATATTAATAAATATCCTGACGCATCCAAGCTTTATAATGGCAGTGAATAGGGCCAACGAGTTTGAAGCTCAAGAAAGTGCATCCATCCATCATAAATGGACTCCATGTGGCTCCGGGGGGTTAATAAAGGCCTTCTGAAACGAAGCGATGCGTTTGTGTAAGAAAAATATCCATATTTAACAAGTTATAAAGTAAAATATCTAGCTTCCGCCATACCGCCTTCCATATTCAGCTTATGAATAAAGTGTAAAACTCTCGCAGTTCAAAACAATTACGCTACGTCCTATGAATTCCGTATTCAACTTACGAAAAAAGCGTTACTGATGTCACGCCAGTTAGGCTTTTTGCATAAGTTGAATAGGGAAGGTGGTCTGGCAGAAGCTAGATATTTTACTTTATTACTTGTTAAATATGGATATTTTTCTTACACAAACTCATCGCTTCACTTCAGAAGGCCTTTATTAACCCCCCGGAGCTGTGTGGAGTATGTTTATGATGGATGGATGCACTTACTTGAGCTTCAAACTCGTTGGCCCCATTCACAGCCATTATAAAGCTTGGATGCGTCAGGATATTTATTAATATAACTCTGATTGTGTTCATCATAAAGTCTTTGGTTAATTTTAATTTTCAAGTGAACTAATCCTTTAATGTGAATTACCTGTGCACGTTATTGAAAATACACAATTTTGTCTTTATAGTCTTTTATTAACAATTTAGTGACTTTTTCTTTCTTTGAAATGACTTTCCTTTTGGATTGACATCATGAATCCCACAAAACTCCTTAGAAATGTCAAATTAACTGAAATAAAATGAGTTGCTAATGTTTCATGTTGACTTAAAAAAGCCATTTAATGAAAATCCAGTTACTTCATCCATTAATTGTCATTTTGCAAGTGTCATTATTGCTTTGGTATATTGAACCCCTTTTAATATTGGTTATATTAAAAGGGGTTCAAACTTCCCGCTTCAGGAAATATGTCAACACAGAAAAATTTTTTATTTGTCAAGCCATTTCAAAAGGTCTTTAAATTACTTTAACTTATTAAGCATGTTTTTGCCAGGCCTGAACTAGCATGTTGCTTGCAGTGTGTTTGTGAGAGTGAAAGTATCTTCTTGGTGAGCTGTGGAAGGATAGAGCCGTTCCCCAGTCTGCACTGATTCTCCAGCTTTATTCTTCAGGGGTTTGGCCTATTTTACACTCTGCTAGAGCTTCACGAGAGAAGGCCTGGTTGGCCTGGATGCTGCTGTTTGAAGGCATAGAGGGTAAATGTGGCAGGAGCACATGGCTGTCTGCATCATGTTTAGAGGGAGAGAGGGAGGGAGGGAGATGGGGGGGGGGGAGTTAATGACGTTCACATCACTGCGGTGCACAGGCTGGACACATTGCTGCGCTACTTCCTGTGTCTGCCTGTTCTGAAACGTTTCACAGTATCCTGGGCATGAGTGCTAGTGTCCTGCCAACTGTTCTGCNNNGCGAGGTTTTTTAATAGTAATAATAATAATAATAATTTTAGTATTATATATGTACTATAGTTATATTATGGTATTTTCACATAGGCTACATGTTTGGTACATGTATAATGATAAAATTTTATTTAATTTTCATGTTTTCTTTCATTTAAATCATACCATAATAATACTATGGTTTTCAGGTACATTTGTTTTGTTTTATTTTTTAAAAATAAAACTATATATATATCACAGTACGGATGTCACGGTTCGGCTCATACAGTAAACGCTGTATGCAACGCTGTTTGCTAACCGCCACAACAGGAAAAAGCTCAGAAGAAGAAGAAGAACAGATGATCTATGCATAGATATGTTTACGTGTAATCTCTCAACCAGTGTTTCAAACATGGAAAGACATCAATAAAACAGTTTGAGATTAAAATCTCACGTAGCATTACATTTACCTCAGGCAAGTCATTTAGTGTGCACAGCATGTTAGTTCACCAGAGAAATGAAATCTAGAGGGGAGCATTTCACTAAATGTTCACTATATTAGCTTATATATTCAAAAAAATTAAATGGTTAGTTCACCCAAAAATGAAAATTCTGTCATTTATTGCTCACCCTCATGCCGTTCCACACCCGTAAGACCTCCGTTAATCTTCGGAACACAAATTAAGATATTTTAGTTGAAATCCGATGGCTCCGTGAGGCCAACATAGGGAGCAATGACATTTCCTCTCTCAAGATCCATAAAGATACTAAAAACACATCTAAATCAGTTCATGTGAGTACAGTGGTTCGATATTAATATTATAAAGCGACGAGAATATTTTTGGTGCGCCAAAAAAACAAAATAACGACTTATTTAGTGATGGCTGATTTCAAAACCCTGCTTCAGGAAGCTTCGGAGCACAAATGAATCAGTGTATCGAATCATGATTCGGATCGCTTGTCAAACTGCCAGCGGCTGAAATCACGTGACTTTGGTGCTCCAAACAGCAGATTAGATACGCTGATTCATTGTGCTTCCTGAAGCAGTGTTTTGAAATCGGCCATCACTTTATAAGTCGTTATTTTGTTTTTTTTGGCGCACCAAAAATATTCTCGTCGCTTTATAATATTAATATTGAACCACTGTACTCACATGAACTGATTTAGATGTGTTTTTAGTACCTTTATGGATCTTGAGAGAGGAAATTTCATTGCTCCCTATGTAGGCCTCACGGAGCCATCGGATTTCAACTAAAATATCTTAATTTGTGTTCCGAAGATTAACGAAGGTCTTACGGGTGTGGAACGGCATAAGGGTAAGTAATCAATGACAGATTTTTCATTTTTGGGTGAACTAACCCTTTAATAGAAAAGAGTAGAAATTAATATAGCGTAGAAATATAATTGAAAAAAATCATTTTATAATTAGATTTAGTGGTTAATGCAAAACGTTATGTGAAATGTACACGTTTTTTGTGTTGAATATTATATATAAAAGTAAATAGCAACTGAATTTAATAATTTTGGCTCTGTTGTTAATTGTAACCTTTAATATTATAGTAATGTGCAATGTGTATTTTATTTTATTGCTTTTTAAGTACATCATTATAGTAGTACTAATTTTATATAGTACTACATTTTTTATTTTACATGTATATTATCTTTTTAATACAGTGTTTTTTTTTGCATTTACTGTGACTATGCCACTTTCTTTCTTTCTTTCTTCCTTCATCATACGATGACAAGACAATTGTTTTGGTACCATTCGTACAATTACCATGGTATATGACAGTCATATCATAGTATCCACAGTAGTTCACTTCAGCTTTTAAAGGCTCAAGGTGGAGTAGAGCTTCTGTTTTTGATATCGTTCCGTATGTTCTGGGAAAAGAAACCATAAACAGAAACACTTTTTCTCTTCGAATGTTGACATAGTTCATTTTTCAGAACATGTTTGTGTTCTGTATGTCTAAAGCTATTTCATGTTCCAATTTATTCTTGTGCAAAGCAGACAGAATTAGATTTACAAAGATAATCGCCCTTGTCTTTAAAAAAAATCAGGATGAGAGGGGGGAAAAAGCACAAATTTGTGATTTGTGTGGTTTGAGAGTGCTGTTTTGTTCTGGCACACAGTTACACCAGATTAAATAAAAATCCTCTGGCAGGCCGTGGCCAGAATCTCCACCAATCAGCGGCGGGCTGAAGCATTTAATGCTGCCCATGTCCCAGAGAAACATCTCCATCTCTGCTCACAGGTCATCCATTACAACCTGTTTCAGCCTCGCTCTGGGCCCCCAGCATGCCTTGCGGCTGCTTATAAGTCTGCGGGCGCTATGATGTCACTGACATCAGGGAGAATGATTAGAGAGAAGGGCAATCGTAAAATTCTTCAGCACATTTCAGTCAACGTTCTGTGGGATTTACTCGACTGCCAGTGAGAGAAGATTTTATTTTTCTGACATCAGAACTGGGAGGATTCTAATGGTACTGAAAGGATTGATATTGTTAGTGAGCCGTATTGTTTTCTACACCTGCTTGCAGTGGATTTTCTTCATTCGACAGTGACCGTTTGTAGTATCAGTTTGGGTGGCCCCATTTCAGTAAGGTTGTGGCTGACGTGTGAAGGTGCGTATAACAATTCTCTGTTTTCTTC
Organism: Anabarilius grahami; assembly: GCA_003731715.1. Taxonomy (NCBI): domain Eukaryota; kingdom Metazoa; phylum Chordata; class Actinopteri; order Cypriniformes; family Xenocyprididae; genus Anabarilius; species Anabarilius grahami. Next base: position 2,207,922 of record RJVU01051648.1, on the reverse strand, counting down.
CATTTAGATGTAGCGGGGGGCCCCCGAGGGCCATAATTTCACGTTGATTGCATTGTACTCTCACACCCTTGCTCATTATGTTCTTTTGCTCTCACTTCACATTAAGGGCTAGGTGTTATTTTTAGCATACATTATGTATATATAGCTTAATTATTTTCCATCATTTAGGGATTGGTATTTTGATAATTTTGCCTTCTCAGATACACTTCCATTCAAAAGTTTGGACTGAAGTTATTGAGCAGCAAATCATCATATTAGAATTATTTCTGAAGGATCATGTGACACTGAAGACTGGAGCAATGATGCTGAAATTCAGCTTTGCCATCAGAAGAATAAATATTTCACAATATCAATGTTTAACTGTATTTTTGAGCAAGTAAATGCAGCCTTAGTGAGCCACACTGAATGAACACAATTACAAATTATAAATTTTCATTTATATGAATGATATTTATGGGAGTNGGGAATTGTATTATTACAATAATAAACGCACAAAATTTATTGACATAGACCTCATGTATATTGTGATAGTTCCATCCTTACATCTACTATAATACAATATATTGTTAGTCTCGAGAGTCTTTACATCAGTGAATAAATACATAGATCAACATTTCTTGTTTGTGTGTCTGAATGGACTGGTGGTAGAGTTTTTATGCGTGCCAGAGGTTCTCGGGTTCTAGTCCGCCCTCGTATAGTTTTTTTTTTTTTCCTCTCTCTNGGTTTCTGATTTGAGAAGGTCCTTATAGTTATTTTATCCGTAGCTTGTTCGGCTAGTGTGTTTACAAAGCTTAATGCTACATCCGTGAACTCGCTGACGTCAGAGGAACTTGCCCGAAACATGTCCCAGTCTACGTCATCAAGAGCCGCCTGTAGCATGTCTTTTGGGTGAACTATCTTTAAAGGGATAGTTCACCCAAAAATGAAAATTACCCCATGATTTACTCACCCTCAAGCCATCCTAGGTGTATATGACTTTCTTCTTTCAGAAGAATACAATCGGAGTTATATTAAATAATGTCCTGGCTCTTCCAAGCGTTATAATGGCAGTGAATAGAGGATAAGATTTTGAAGATATCCTCACAGCTCCGGGGGGTTAATAAAGGCCTTCTGAAGCGAAGTGATGCATTTTTGTAAGAAAAATATCCATATTCAAAACTTTAAAATCTAAAATATCTAGCTTCTGGCAGACGGCTGTGCGCACATCAACTTACGCCAAAAGAGCAACCCCTGATGCGATGTAGGAGTAGCATAAGCTTTGTCTCCTCTCGTTGTTCAAATAGGGCTAGGCAACAAACTCAAGCTCTTCTTCTCTTATATCAAAATCCTTCAACATTTCTCTTTAAAAATTCTTGTTTTAGACTTCTGATTTGTTACTGGTGTTTTGTTTTGCACTCTCCTCTGCATTACCGCGTTCAACAATACATCATTTGTCGGGTCAGAATTCACTCTTTCACAGTAAATCGGTGCGTACGGCTGTCTGTCGGAAGCTAGTTATTTTAGTTTTTAACCCTCTGGGGTCTGAGGCTGATTTGGGGTCCTGGTGTAGTTTTGACATGCCCTGATATTTGTGCTTTTTTCAGTTGCTTATAAACATATTAATGACAAAAGTCTAATTACACAGTATTCGGTAGAAGTAAGTATGTACGTTTGTATTTTTGAGAGAATATATAGTATATCCGTGGTTTTTGAAAAAACTAAAAAAATATGTTACTGAAATAAGGCCACAAAACACACACTAAACATTTTTTGCTAGAGTTTTTGCTTCACGATGATGTAAAAATCATCCTGCCTACTTGGACGCATAAAACAATGTATTGATTTTAAATTTCTATGACACTTTTTGTTTAGACTGGCCTTATGCAAAGAGGCATGAATCTTCATGAATAATGCTGTGATTCACACCTGAGGAGATTAAGACAATGCCCCTAATGAGCCGCACAATGAGCCATTCAGTGAGGAATGTGACTGAGTGAACTAAGACAGAATGCAATGACAAAAAGAAATATATATATATATATATATATATTTTGTTTGTAGTTTATTTAGAATATAGTTAACTATATAATTAAGAGTGTCAATAGCCATATTTGTAGCAATAGCCAACAATACATTGTATGGGTCAAAATTATCGATTTTCCTTTTATACCAAAAATCATTATATGAAGCAAAGATTATGTTCCATGAAGATATTTTGTAAATGACTTATGACTGGTTTTTGTGGTCCAGGGTCACATATAACCCTTGTGCGTCCTTAGGGATATTTTTGTCTTTTACTAGTATGGTAACGGCTATAGTATGTCTGTCTAGTAGTTTTTAGGGGGGAGCTAAAAGCATTTTAGATGGTGTGGTATGGTAGATTTCCCCTACGCACCTGACTTAAGTTAAACTCCTCTTCGACACCTGCTTCTAGTCGGATAAACACTATCACTTGGGAATAAGGTCTGTTCCACTTAAGCACTATCACTTGGGGATAGAACTAAGATCTCTAGTGCTCCACTAAACACCATCACTTGGGAATAGAAGTAAAGATCTCTAGTGTCTAGTCTGCCGTGCAGCAGTAATAAGACAGACTCAAGACAATGTCTTAGAATATGCTTTAATCACTGCTGGGAGGACCTCTGACCAATTTCAGAGAGAATCCCCTCAACCAAATGAGTACAGCAATTTATATAGAGTAAGTGCATGGCAAAGGTGACATGATTTGTTACATAATTTTTCCCTAATATGATTGGTTCTTCAAATGTGTAGTTCTCTGTTACTAGGTAAAAGCAAATTTGGATTCATTGATTCTTCAACGTGTTGCTATGGTCTTGAGGTTTAATATATATGTATATTCAGACAGCTGTCTAGTTTTGTTTCCTCTTTTGTTATATTCGGACACACTAACTTAGTTTTTAAAAGCATAAAAATGTTAATTCTGCAAGAAAAAAGAATGTTAGTTATGATTTATTAAAAATTTCCTTTACAATGGGCATTTTGTTAAGGGTATATTTTCTTTGACTGGCCAGACAGAGAAAAGGCTAAATTTGAGAGTGTTTTTACTAAGTATGAATGCAGGCTGACCCTTTGTTAGTGCGCTGGACATTCTGTGTCTGTGAGAAATCAGTGTGGAGCTTTATCCTAGTTTTACACACAAACCTACTGGTAACAAAGGTAAAAATCACATGTAAGTAGGTCATTTCACAATGACACTTCTTTTCCTCTAACCCTCCCTTCCTGTATCCACAACTTTCACACCCAGGAAGAGAGACAACTAGTTAGCCACAGTGCTAATCATGCTTAGCATAAAAAATTGCAGTAGGACAGTGTGCAGAAAGGAATAATGCTGTATAATATGTGACATGTGCAATAGTTTAAATCTGTCCACCTGCATACTAAACACAGATGTAATGCCCAGCTGTGCTATCATTGCTTTGGATGGAGCAGGTGGCGTTAGCGATTACATGAGCATCCAGCGCTTTTCAGATCATAAACTGCTGTGTGATGTAATGCATTGGCCTGCCAGGTTTGTGCTTGTGGAAACTATGAATAGAACTGAAGTGAATGGAAGCGAATATACTGTATTACTCATTTTGACTAATTATGATAAATTTTGTTAGCGGAAGCTAAAGCTAATCTAAAGTTCAGGTTTATTATGCAATCCTGCTGGCTGAGTATTAGGTTCATACATTTAAAAACTGCTGTTCCTCACCATTTTTTTTTCCAGAAACACACACACGATCCCAAACACAAACAGGCGTCTGCGGTGCTCTGGATTTGTGAATGGTGCACAACTGTGTCAGGCTGCTGTTGAATAATGCAACAGGACATGGCGGCCATAGTAAAAGCCCAGAGCAGAGCCCAGGGGACGCGGGAGATACGATCATTAATCAGTCAGTACATGTTCATGCTCAGAAACAGCTCACAGATCTCTCCAGACCCTTGAACAGCACACTAAAGATCACAGCACCCTGCAGAAAAGCAGATAGCTATTAATGAACTCTGGTTTCCTCGTCACTAGCTAGTGCGCTATAGCTTCATATGCAGGTCATAAGAATGTTCAATATGTGTCAGTTTTGCTGTGATATTTGCATTACAAAGGAGAAATTTGTTAAATTTATTTCTCAGAGGTTGCGCTTTCATTCCTCAGGAATTTCTCAGTTGTCTCATTCAAGTATCAACATTGTCTCTGATGTTTCCCTGAAAAACCTTAGGAGAAATAAAAAAGACATGGATGAGATGGTTATAGACATACAGTAATAGTTTAGAGCTACAATATAAAATAAATTTGGATAGTATAGCTCAGGTTATATGATTTGAGAAGAATTTGATGAGAAATGTTTGAGTTCATTTTGAGAATTTGCTCAGAATTGAATTAATGAATAATTGCTTACAGGAGAATTTGAGAAAGTTCATATTGAGACTGCTCAGATTATTTGTTTTCAAAAGAATTTGACAACAATTGTTTGTTGGTAACACTTTAGTATGGGAAACAAATTCTCACTTTTAAGTAGTTGCTTATTAGCTTGCATATCGGCTGTTTATAAGTACTTATAAAGCACATATTAATGCCTTATTCTGCATGATCATATTCTACATCCCTAAATCCTACCCCATACCTAAACTTAAACGCTACTACCACCACCTTACTAACTATTAATAAGCAGTAATTTAAGAGTTTATTGAGGCAAAAGTCATAATAGTGAGTATGTGTTCCCCATACTGAAGTGTTACCTGTTTGTTCATATTGAGACTGCTCAGGTTATTTGATTTCAGAAGAGTTTGATGGGAAATACTTGAGTTCATATTCAGACTGCTCAGATTATTTGTTTTCAAACAAATTTGATGAGAAATGTTTGCTCATATTGAGGCTTTTCTCAAATCATTTGATTTTTCTAAGAATTTGATGAGAAATGTTTGAGTTCATATTGAGACTTTGCTCAGATAAATAGTTTTTAGAAGATGGCGATTGTTCATATTAAGACTGCCCAGATTATTTGATTTAAGAAGAATTTGAGAGGTCATATTGAATAAGACAGATCTCATTTATGATGTTTTCTGTGAGAATGGAAGCTCTTGTTGTGGCAGAAGGGGTATAATACTTGTTTGTGGGTTAATGTTTAATTGTTAGATCACAGATGTTCCCTTTTTAGTGTATATTACCGCTGCTTCCATGTGCTTATCAATGAAAATACAACCACAAAACCTGTTAAACTCTGTGGAGTCTCATGGACACAAACATGCAGGTATGGGAAGAGCGGATGCATTGTACCTTTTTGAGACTCTAAACTTTACTCTTCAATGTAGATGCAGTTTTTTTTTTTCTCCAGCATCTCTCTGGGCTTCCTGTGAGCCAAAGACTCTTATTCCCTCTGAAGATGAAACTCATATGCCAGGAACACTGGTGTCATTTGTCTTTTCCGACACATACAGCCAGCACTGTTGTAACCACATTAGCTGCAGGTTATTTTTGTAAACACACAGCATGCATTTTAAAATGAGATGTTGCTTTACAATTACAATGATAGTTTAGATTGCGCTGCTTTGTCTGGATTCAAATGTGATTTTAGCATCAGATATGTCAGACGACATGCATTTACGTTTGTTACATGACTTTGATTCTGACTGTTGTTGTTGAGCAACCGAAGCGTGAGCTGTTAAAGCTCCGCCCTCTTTTGGAACGAGGGCTGGGAGCAGCAGCTCATTTGCATTTAAAGAGACACAGAATTTTTGCTCACACTCAGATAGGGGCAAATTTGACAAGCTATAATAAATGATCTGTGTTGTATTTTGAGCTGAAACTTCACAGACACATTCTGGGGGCACCAGAGACTTATATTACATCTTGTGAAAAGGGGCATAATAGGTCCCCTTTAAATGTTCAATTATCCACATTCAAAACTGCTTGTGATGTAGGTAGGTGTGCATGTGTATGTTAAGGCCTCTACACAAGTATGTGAATCTAAACATAAGGTTGAATTTATGTGTCGTTGTGTTGCAAAATGCGTCAAGTCAAATTTATTTATAGCGCTTCTCTCAGCTTTACAGAAAATCATGATGTTACTGTTTATATTATCTTAATATTTCCATGCCTTTTTGTCGCATTTAACAGATTAGAGCTGGCCGATAATATAGTTTACATTTTGTGACGTTACAAGAAATAAAGCAGTTGAGATATGCTATATGAAGTTGTGCTGCTTAATATTTTAGTTGAAACTGTGATAATCTTTGAAAGTTGAAAGTATATGTTTCAGTCTCAGCATTAAAGAGGCCATTATGGAGGTGTTTCAAGGTAGTTGTTGGGTCTTTACCTTGAGCTTTGACAGTTTTTTTTCTCTTTCCTCTTTTTTTTGTGATAGGAAAAGAAGCCCATCAGCAACCAGGGATCCAAACCAAAAATACGACCAAAGGGAGGAGAAGGCGGAGCGTTCGCAGTATGCCCCAGGGGAGGGCGGCATGCCACGATCACCGTCTGACTACGGGGCCGGAGACCGCCAATGGCGGGGAGGCTACGGCCGCTCCTACGAGGACGCTGAGGTAGCGCGAGGGGCGTACCGTGCTCGACGGGGTGGCTGGCACTCTCAGGAAGAGTACCCTCCCGAACCCGGCTTCCTGCCCGATGGCCCGCCCCTCAGCGAGCACGAGCTACAGCGCCAGCGGCAGGAGGAGTACCAGAACCGCTACCGCAGCGACCCGAATCTGGCCCGATACCCGGTCAAACCACAACCTTACGAGGAGCAGATGCGCATGCACGCCGAGGTCTCCCGCTTCAGGCACGAACGGCGCCACAGCGACGTCTCCCTGGCGTACACGGAGATGGAGGAGCCCCTGGGGCCCTTGCGGGGTCCCCACTATTCACCAGGTCCTGGACACACCCACTGGAGGTCCAACCACAGTCCCCCCGGTGTGGACTCCCTCCACAGGCAGCAGCTTCTGGATCCCGCCTCGGCCGTGCGGAAGAGCAAACGAGAGAAGATGGAGAGCATGCTGCGGAATGACTCGCTCAGTTCCGACCAATCAGAGTCCGTCAGGCCACCGCCACCCAAACCTCACAAGACCAAGAGGGGCGGCAAAATGAGGCAGGTGTCTCTGAGCAGCTCCGAGGAGGAATTGGCCACCACGCCCGAGTACACCAGCTGTGAGGACGTGGAGATCGAGAGTGAGTCTGTGAGCGAGAAAGG
>RJVU01051648.1:2153410-2195500 GCA_003731715.1 Anabarilius grahami | reverse complement strand
TTATATATATATATAAATAATACATGAAATATAAAATCCAAAACTTGGGTTTTACTTTTGACATCTGAAATGTCTTTGGACACTATTACAGTTCAACTTTAGCCATGAACTTGTTTTCTTTTTCATTTGAGCAGACAGTTTATTTATTCCAGGCTTCCTGTTCTGAATGCAGGTTTTGACGTTATTTGTTTTGCCGTCTGACTGTCTGAAGATCAGACGTAATGAGGTGAAAGCAGGTTACCATGGCATCCGCTTGGCTGCAGGCCTGTTTTCGGATCTGGATAAGCCGCTTTGATTGGCTCTTGTCTCGCTTTGTATTCAGACCTGCTCTCAGACCAGCCAAAAAGACCTCGTACGATTCAGGGCGAATTATGTAATGGACAAAAAAAAAAAAGAAGAAGAAAAAAGCATTGACCGTGATCAGAAAACATTTTGGGGCGGAGCTTAACCAGATGACAGAGCTGCACAATTCTGGGTAATTTGAGAATCACGATTTTTTTGTTTAAAATAGAGATCACGATTCACCCACAATTCTGAATAGACAACTAAACAAAATAACATTTAATTTACTACAGGCTCTGACAAAAGTTAATTGCTGCAGTCTATTTAAAGGTGACCAAGAATACTTTTTCACAAGATGTAATATAAGTCTAAGGTGTCCCCTGAATGTGTCTGTGAAGTTTCAGCTCAAAATACCCCATAGATTTTTTTTTATTAATTTTTTTAACTGCCTATTTTGGGGCATCATTAACAATGCACTGATTTACGCTGGGCGCCGCCCCTTTAAATCGCGTGCTCCCTGCCACACGAGCTCTCGACTATATTACAGCTCATTTACAAAGTTCACACAGCTAATATAACCCTCAAATGGATCTTTACAAAGTGTTCGTCATGCATGCGGCATGCATGCGTCGGATTATGTGAGTATTGTATACTGTTATATTGTTTACATCTGATTCTGAATGAATTTGAGGCTGTGCTCCGTGGCTAACGGCTAATGCTACACTGTTGGAGAGATTTATAAAGAATGAAGTTGTGTTTATGAATTATACAGACTGCAAGTGCTTAAAAATGAAAATAGCGACGGCTCTTGTCTCCGTGAATACAGTAAGAAACGATGGTAACTTTAACCACATTTAACAGTACATTAGCAACATGCTAACGAAACATTTAGAAAGACAGTTTACAAATATCACTAAAAATATCATGATATCATGGATCATGTCAGTTATTATTGCTCCATCTGCCATTTTTTGCTATTGTCCTTGCTTGCTTACCTGCATAAAGTCTGTTGATTCAGCTGTGCACAGATGCAGACGTTCTGCCCTTGTCTAATGCCTTTCGTAATGTTGGGAACATGGGCTGGCATATGCAAATATTGGGGGCGTACACCCCGACGTAACAGTCGGTGTTATGTTGAGATTCGCCTGTTCTTCGGAGGTCTTTTAAACAAATGAGATTTATATAAGAAGGAGGAAACAATGGTGTTTGAAACTCACTGTATGTCATTTCCATGTACTGAACTCTAGTTATTTAACTATGCCAAGGTAAATTAAATTTTTCATTCGAGGGCACCTTTAAAACATATTTAATTAATTTGAATGAATTATTTTTAAATCGGTTTAAATGAATGATTCAATGACTCATAAAGACTTCACTTGTTCATTACTAGATGAATCAGCATTTTTGAACAAATCTCTTGAATGAATGATTCAATGATGAATACAAAAGTTGAGAAACATTACAGTTTTTTAATTGAAGCGTCAAGTTATGTGCAAAAGGCTCTATTTTGATTGCTACCGTATCAGTGTTTATACGGGGTAAACTTTTGCCCCAGTACTTTGTGATAATTTGAATTATTAACACAGAACACAGAAATAATGATACTATGTGTTTGAAAAGACTATTTGTGAAGCTGTTTCATATCTATACATGACAACTGCTCTCTCTGGCTCAGCTGCAGTGCTGACACAGATTTATGTGTTTCGCTGTGATTGTACTTGTCAAAGGTTTAATAGACATAGCCAAATCATTGTCATTTAGGAATAAGATCACATGGGTGTTTGAATCGAGATTGCGAACTTCTAACTATTAATCGTGTGGCTCTAAGATTCCAGATGTAATTACATTCAGTTACATGCATTTGATTAATTTCTTCTGCTCTTCAAGCTGTCAGCAGAAATAACCTGTTTCTGTGGAAATGTGATGGCCTGTGCTAAAGCTTTGTAAAAACATTGACGTGCAGTGGGAGACCCTCATGTGATTTAGTGTAGTGTTCTCTATTTTTGTTCTCCTCTTTATCGATCAGCAGATGTGCAGACAGAACAGGAGGAAAGGTTTGAAACCATCTCGAGTCCACAGAGCTACATCCATGTTTCAGTACTGTATGTGTTCTTAGAAGACACTAAGTAGGCCTAAGTGGTAATTAAAGAGTGATGTGAATGTCTAAACATAGCAATATATCACCATCAGCTTGTTTCATCAATATATCACCCATTATTATTTACATTTACAGGGCTCAATAATAAGGATGGCTCACTGGCCCGGGACTGTAACTTGCCCTATTGGATTTTAAATTTTTTGATCATGTACATGTTCTACTTGTTAGCTTGTTCACTAGGTAGCATAGATGAGGTTTTGTTGAAATTGCAAGAATTACTGATAATCTTCTCATCAGTTAAAATAGATTGAAAAGTACAAACCGGTCAGTATTGATTCATTCTTTTTTAGATAACTGTAAAAACTAAAGAATATTTACATAGTAAATAATCAATGTTAAAATTGTACATAAAAAATCAGAAATGTAAATATACCAAATTCAAATTCTTAAAACAAATTGCTAAAAGTATACATTTATTTATAAATCAATCAATCAATCAATCTATCAATCAATAAATATATATATATATAAATTCTGGTTTGTGTAAAAATGTTGGCATAATTCTTTTAGTGAATCGGGTAGACGTTCAGCATGTGCAAATGAACAACATGATTCATTCATCGTGAATCCCCCTTTTTCCATGTCATGCCAAGGGGAACCAATCAGACCCCATCTTCAGTTTGTCTTATTCGAAACCTTCACGGAGACAAATATCAATACTCATTTTATGATTGCACGCCATGTCGCTCTCTTCAGTCTGTCTCTCTCTCTGTTCTCCTGTCCCCTTCACTCGTAGTAAAAACAGCATCAATAATTAATGATCCAATTAATAGTTTACACTGGGTTTTTATTGAGTTGTCAGAGTGATGGAGAGCTGTGCACTAGCGGCCTGGGAGCTGTGCTCAGGCCTGAATCAGCACTTCCGCCTTCTGCCGTGAACGCGAGAGCGAGAGAGAAATAGATCCCAGAACGCAGCCGCTAAGACCGCTGCGCTCACGCATTTACTTCCAACTCAGAGAGAGAGAGAAAGAGAGAGAGAGAGGGAGGAAGGACACAGCAGTGCTTCAGAAGAATAGCATGATGATAGTGGACATTTGGAACACAGATAATTGGAGAGTGTGCGCTGAAATAATTTTAGCTCCTGTTATTGTTTTGTCCCAGGTTAATTGGGCCACTTTTTGTCATTGAGATGATTGGAAAATAATGGCGTAATTTACCTGAATTCACTTTAAACGTGGTAAAGATTTTACTATACTATTTATTTTACCATGTTAGATATACTGTATGAGTTCTTTTTCAATTTTGAGTGTTATACAAAGTGAGATCTATCATTAATTTATGAATAATCATCTTTTGGTTTGCATCCATCAAGTTCTCAAATTAAATTAGATAAAATACTTTTAATTCCTTTTTTCAATAATGTCAATAATGCTGGATTATGCAAAATCTGCATTATTACATTTTATTTTTGCTTTTCCAGCAAAAATAACAATATCTGATAAATACTGTTATATTCAGTTATGTAAAATTACTGAAGATTTTGCTATATCATATGCATGGACTTTTTTAATTTAAACTATGTACATAAAAAAAAAAAATAGTAAGCCTTTTTAAGATTTAAGAATTTAAATTTATAGTAAAATTCCATCAAATTAAATTGAATGATCCTTACATATTATTCATATTATGGATGAAGAATTTTAAATGAGAGAAAAAAAAAACCTATAGCTTAAAGGTGCCCTAGAATCAAAAATTGAATTGACCTTGGCATAGTTGAATAACGTCTCGGTTACGTATGTAACCCTCGTTCCCTGAAGGAGGGAACGGAGACGTACGTCAGTAGTGACAGACGAATTGGGATATCGCTAGAGAGCCCTATCAGCTTCGAGAGAATTAAAACAGGCCAATGGAATTGGCGTGCGATATTTGCATAATGCGCACCGCCCCCGACAGGTGTATATAAATAGGAAGCAGATGCGATCGCACTCTGTTTTTCGCTGAGGAGACAACTGGTGTCCGCACTGCAGCGAGGGTACAGAACTGTGGCGACGGGACGTANAGGTAAGCAAGCAAAGACAATAGCGAAAAATGGCAGATGGAGCAATAATAACTGACATGATCCATGATATCATGATATTTTTAGTGATATTGGTAAATTGTCTTTCTAAATGTTTTGTTAACATGTTGCTAATGTACTATTAAATGTGGTTAAAGTTACCATCGTTTCTTACTGTATTCATGGAGACAAGACTGTCGTTAATTTCCTTTTTTAAACACTTGCAGACTGTATAATTCATAAACACAACTTCATTCTTTATAAATCTCTCCAACAGTGTGTAATGTTAGCTTTAGCCACGGAGCACCATCAAACTCATTCAGAATCAAATGTAAACATCCAAATAAATACCATACTTACGCGATTAGACATGCTGCATGACAAACACTTTGTAAAGATCCATTTTGAGGGTTATATTAGCTGTGTGAACTTTGTTTATGCTGTTTAAGGCAAACGCGAGCTCCGGGGGCGGAGAGCACGAGAATTTAAAGGCGCCGCAGCCTGAATCGGCGCATATTTAATGATGCCCCAAAATAGGCAGTTAAAAAAATGAATAAAAAAAAATCTATGGGGTATTTTGAGCACAGAGATATTCAGGGGACACCTTAGACTTATATTACACCTTTTGAAAACACGTTCTACGGCACCTTTAATAAAAGTTGTATTTGTATAAATCTTAATGGACTATTTCGTTTTATGTGATTCCTATTCACAAATAATAAAAAAAAAGTTTATGAATACGGATAACAAACTAATTGGTCCAGTCCCTTGTTTAAATTCTTAATTCATAATATGAATAATATGTAAGGATTATTCAATTCAATTTGATGGAATTTTACTATACAATTGAAATTCGTAAATCTTAAAAAAGGCTTAAAAATTGTTTTGAGAGTATCTTTTTTTGTTCAAAATTTATATAATGAGCGAGTACATCATGATTCCATCTTCCAAACCATGTTTTTGTCTTATCCTGAATCACTACGGTACAACTATAATAATAAGTGTTTATATTGGGACCATTTTAGACGGGGCGGGACGACAACGACTGCGGAGTAGCTCAGTACCCGTGTGACTCGTCATAGACATAAACAGAGAGAAGTAGCTACAATGTTCTTCTGCAAGATGCATACAGTTTTGTTTATTAACCGCTAGAGCACCAAAAGATACATAGTGTACCTTTAAATAAAATTAAATAATAAAAAAAGGTTTGTATTTCTCTATTCCATATTATTTTTCCCTTTGTGTTTTGTTTCTGATATTCTTAAGGATATTCATGGCATGCATAATTCTATTTATTGTACTATATGACTTCTGGAGGACTGTAGCATTGCATTCAGTGGGTTTCTGCGAGTACTACAGGAAGAGCTTTAGGCTGCTTCCTAAACTGCCCCTTTCTTCTTTTGTTCATTAATTCTCATAATTCTGCTGTTCTCTGTTATTACCACCGGCAGTGGTGTTCTGGAGTTTAATGTAATGAGTCCCATATGTAGATCAGTGTCTGCTGCATGATTGGTTGCTCTATTTATCTGATGTTTAAGACATGTCTATAGCTGATCCTAGACTTGAGCATAGAGCAGTTACAATACTATGATGCTACTGTATTATATCTGATGTTGTCGTATGAATATTGCACGGTATTTGATGATGCCATATTTGCTTAAGTAAAACTAAATCTATTAAAACCATTTTTGTTAATTCAAATACAGCTAAAATAAAACATAAATATTAGATGAAAAGCTTAAACTAAACTAAAAATGTATTATTATATATATGTTATTATATTTAGATGTCATATTTATTATGCTATATTTAATCAAGTTATATCTGATGTTATATTTGGCTGATGTCATATTTGATTTGATCAAGCCATATGTTATATGTACAGACATCATAGCTGATAGTTTATATCTGATTATGATGTCATATAGGTTGATGTCATATTTAATGATGTCATTTCCAATGACCACATCAAGTGTTACACCTGATGATGTCATATCTGATGATGTCATATCTCTCCAAACGCAGGAACGCAGGTTAAGAGAGTTTGCACCGACTGCATTTTAAACTGAAGCCGGCATTGTGTGTGTTTTTTTAAGTAAAGTGTATTACGGCCCAGTCCCAAGATCTTTTCAGATCTTATTAGGCAGACTTTAAAGATAACGACTTCAGCCAAGTTTCTTGAGCAGTGCAAATGTTTGACCTCTTCTGTAGTTTTGTACAAAGGTGCTTTTTGTTGCATGTACCAGGGAAAATACTCTGTATTCTTGTTCCTGATTTGTCAAAAGTACCGACTTCGGTACCAAGTCAGTACTGAAATTTAAAAAATGTGACGATACCAGCATTTCCACCTAGCATTTTGAGTGCTGTTGAGTGGATTCTTAAACACCTCTGATTGGCCATTGTGTTCACGTGCTCATCAGATATGTCTGTGATTGGCTACAATGATCAACCCTTCAAAAACATGTTGTATATAGACATCTTTGAAGCTCTTCACCGAGCGCTTGCACAGATACACACTTACACTTTTGTGTGCTTTCAGACGCCCCCGTTCGTTGATCATTGTAGCCAATCACAGACATATCTGTTGAGCGTGTGAACACAATGGCCAATCAGAGGTGTTTTACGAATCCTCTCAACATCGCTCAAAATGCTAGGGAGAAATGCTGCTTTCGTCACATTTTTTAAATTTCAGTACCGACTTGGTACCGAAGTCGGTACTTTTGACAACACTAATAGTTAGGTTGCGTAAATACAGTTATAAGTGTAATAATCAATGTACAATAAGTGTGAGTGTAAGTATGAATGCGTCTGATACATTTAACAGTATGACTGAGTGAATACAGTGTCTTTTTTCCCCCACATGTCTCTGTTTCTTTTGTCCTCACAAACTACCTCTGCTCTCTGCTGTATGTGTGCGTTCTGGGATTGTGTGTGTGTGTGTGTGTGTGTGTGGCGCTCGCAGGGGATTTGGATGGCCACTGGTGGGATCATACAACGTGGCATAGCAGCGATGCTTCATCCATGTCTTTGGTGAGACATGCGGAGCCTAATGTCCCACCTCTTTCTCTCTCTCTCTGTCTCTCTTTCTTTCTCTCTGTCACTCTTTGTCATTTCATGGTTCTTTTGATTTATTTTCACTTCTGCATGTCTTTTTTTTCTTTCTGTTTTTATCCCATGTCTGTAGGGGACAGTCAAAGGGGAAAAAGACAAACTTTTGAGCAGTCACACACCTTATCTGAGGGCCAAAAGAAAATGGTGCGCTTTGGGGGCCACTCTTTGGAAGAAGATGCTGAGTGGTGTGAACCCCAGGTTAAAGACTCGGGGGTTGATACGTGCAGTAGCACTACCCTAAACGAGGAGCATAGCCATAGTGAGAAGGTACTGGGACCTCTCTAGCCTGCATTGATTTGATTTCATTTGATCTTGTTTTGTTTGAACTTTTCATTTACTTCATTTTGTTCCATTTTCTCATGGTCTTTGTTTTGGTGTCGCTAATAATAGGTGAGATGTTGATTTGATTTTCTTTTGGGATGTTACAAGGATAGTTCACCCAAAAATGAAAGTTTTGGTATCATTTACTCACCTTCAGGTTGTTCCAAACCCGTATGACTTTCTTTTATTTTTCCTCCATGGAGCACAAAAAGGATTTTTTTTAATCATAAAATGAAAGCAGACACACTAACCAAGAGCTGTCAAGCTCCAAAAAGGACAAAAACACCACACAGTTGTCATGAAAATGGTCTATATATGCAATATTTTAGATCTTCGGAAACTACACTGCTGTTCAAAAGTTTAGGGTCACTAAGATAACATTTATAATGTTGCAAAAGATTTTAAATAAATTAATAAACTTTGTATTAGGGGTGTAACGGTACACAAACAAACCTCGGTATTGAAGCCACGGTTTGGTACAGGTTTCAATTCTGACTGTTTGAACCGAATCGTAACGTCTGTATCGTGACGGTTCAGGACAAATAAATGCACCGTTAAACCTCTACTTTCTATTCATCAAAGAATCTTGAAAAAAAAAAAAGTTATTTACACAAAAATATATTAAGCAGTACAACTGTTTTCAACATTGATAATAATAGGAATTTTTTCTTATGCAGCAAATCAGCATATTAGAATGATTTCTGAAGGATTATCACTGAATATTGGAGTAATGGCTGCTTGAAATTCAACTTTGCCATTACAGGAATAAATTACATTTTAAAACATTATTAACATTAAACGTTATTTTAAATTGTTATATTTTGCAGTATTACTGATTTTACAGTATTTGTATGCAGTCTTGGTGAGCATAGGACACTTCTTTCATAAACATTATCAAATGTTTAATGAATTTTAATGAATAAAAAGTTTTTTTGTTTGTTTGTTTGTTTTTTAACCAAACTATTGAACAGCAGAGTAGTGTGTATGGTCTATTTCTGTGAGAACTGACTGAAATTTAAGTTTCATTCACATTGCACATTGCACATTGCACATTGCACATTAAATCTCTTACATTTTAACATATTTAATCTTGCACATAACGTTCGGTCATGTGACTCACAACAAGAACCAAGAGTGTTCAGCATCATGTCAAAATATGCTTTCATTGTTTGTAAAAGAGCTCCATGAACATTCTCCTTTTCTGTTCCATAGAAGGAAGAAAGTGCGGGTTCAGAACATCATTAACAATAATGACAAAATTACATTTTTGGTTGAACTATTCCTCTACGTGTTATAAGTTAAAAAAAAAAACCCTTGCGTTTTCCTGAGTTTTTAAACTTTTTTACTTTCACTTTTTCTGTGGCAGTAGCTGGGGAGCCTCTTGCTTGCTCTGTTATCGTTTGCTTCTTAGCCGCAGCTGCCGTAGTCGACATAGCAGCGAACCACTCCACCGTGTGACTGTGTGTTTTGTCATGGCACTTAGGGAATGTGGGTTCCCCCGTCAGCTGCATGCCCTCTCAGCCTCGTGTGTTATTGCCGTGTTAGTGGCCCCGTCAGCCGCGGTAGGGCCCCAGACCCCCTCACTGGTTCGAATCCTCACTCCTTCCCCCTTCTCCCACCGGACACGCTCCAGGAGACTCACTCCGAAACACACGCTCACTCGCTCAAAGATGGCTAGCCAGGATTTGTTTTGCCACAAAGTTTGTTTTTCTTTTTTCCCTTTCCACTGTCATATTCCTTTGCTCTCCATGTTATGGATCACGGGATTCCACCGTTTGTGTTTGTGAGCCTTTCCATGCTGTTCTCCTCGCTTTTGGTTTGAACATCGTCTGTGTTTCTTCTTCCATTATTCGGGCTTGTGTTTGCTGGATGTGGTGCTGGGGTTCGGCTGTGGTGATGGAGGTGGTCTCTGTCCGTGACTGGGGGCTTTTCTCTGCATGTGATGGGTGCATGTCACTCCCAGCAAGAAAATCACACAAACTCTACACCATCTAGAGCCTCTTTAGCCAAAAAAATATGACATTTATGAAATAATGTTCTGGATTCAATACGCTGTTAGCCTATAACAGAAAATAATTTTGGTCATTTTGTAAAAATACACTACCCTTTAAAAGTTTGCGGTCAGTAAGAAATATTTTTTATTTATTTATTTATTTATTGAAGAAAGTCATACTTTTATTCAGCATTAAATTGATCATAAGTGACAGTAAAGACTTTTAAGATGTTACAAAACATTTCTATTTCAAAGAAATGTTGTTCTTTTGAACTTTCTGTTTATCAAGAAATCCTGAAAAACTGTTTTCAACATTGATAATAATGAGAAATGTTTCTTGAGCAGCAAATTAGAATATAAAAATAATTTCTGACTGGAATGGATGCTGAAAATTCAGCTTTGCCATCACAGGAATAAATTACGTTTTACAATTTAAACAGAAAACAGCTATTTTAAATAGCAATAATATTTCACAATATTACTCTTTTTTTATCAAGTAAATGCAGCCTAGAAAGACTTAAAAAACCTTATTGACCCCAACCCTTTGAATGGTAGTTTAAGTATAAATTACATTTACAGTATGGAAAAGTGAAATTTATGGGGCAAGGCATTATACCATTAATATAAGAAGTATATCCACAAGACTCGAAACATTACATATGTAACCAGTGTGATAGAATGGCTTGTTAACTTACTGTATACTTTCTTTCAGTTTTTTTGCATTACAGCTTAAAATCACAATACATGTAAATATATGCGCAAAGATTTAAGTGATGAAGTATTTTTGCATTGAGCAAACTCTAGAATAACGTCAGTAACGTGTAAGCAAAATTTAATTCATGTAGAAATGTCATCTCACCAATAAATGGACAATTTAGACAACTTTATAGCTCAGAAAACAGACAATTTGTATAAAATAAGTACTATAAGCACTTTAGCAAAAATGCAAGCTTCACATTTCTGCTTTTAAACCATCTCTAATGCCTTGCCCCACAGTCCTCCATTATATTTTTCTTCTGTAAGCATTTTTTGTATGTTTGTACCAACTGAGGGATGATTCAAAATTATTTTCTGATAGATCCATATAGCTTAACTTGAACCTGCGTTACTGCTACTTGAATCCGTCTCCTGTTCATAATTGAAATTGAGTGTTGATGTATTGTTTTATGAGTCATTCGTTAAATTTTGACCACATTTCCACATTTTAAAAAAAATGATATAATACATTATAATACACATTCTATTTTTCTACAGCTAAATTGTTCAGTGAATAGTTTATCAAAATAGACAAATTCTGTCATCATTTTCTTACTTTCAAGATTTGAGAGCTACAGTGGAAGAATCTCAGCTTTCAAAAACATTTCATGCTGAGCTATCATATAGCTTGCATGTGGAAGTGGACCACTTTGCTCTCTATATTATGGTATCACCATTTAACATTGGATGACTACTACTCACTATCCACTTTTGTTATGTGCTGTATATACATTATATCAGTCACAAATACTTTTGTGACCCATGGAGAAAAAAAAGAAAGAAAAGCGTACAGGTTTGGAATGACATGAGGGTGAGTAAATGATGACAGAATTTTCATTTTTGGGGTGAGCTAATCCCTTAAGCCTCTAGAGACATTATTTGATTTGTCCCAGTCGTGTGGCTTACTCCCATGAAACACCTGCAATCACAACAGAGTTTGTGTGATAAATCGGATGAAATTCATCTCAGCCTTCCCCGCACCAGCACTGGCAGGTTTCTGTGTGTTCTGGAATGATGTTTGTTGTGGTTTTGACCTGACAGCACCCGGTCACATGGCAGCCCTCCAAAGACGGAGATCGACTCATTGGCAGGATCTTACTCAACAAGCGCATGAAGGACGGCAGCGTTCCTCGCGACTCCGGAGCTCTTCTGGGACTGAAAGTGAGTCGCTCGGCCTCCTGTGTGGACATGCTCTTTATGTGATTTTGATTTCATGCATGGTTGTAGCTGAATACATACTCTGTCAACAACATTTATTTCGATTACTATAGAAAAGTAATTTCCCACTTTTTAAAAAAGCAAAAATTATCAATTCTTTTGGGACCCACTGATATAAATCAGGTTCATTAAATAAGGGAGACAAACATAATGTGCAGAGTGGTGGTTCGGGTGGACCGGAGTTGATAACCAGTGTTCTGGAGGAAGTAAAAATGGCTATGGACTTTGAAGGGTTAAAATCAGAAAAGTTAAGATGAGATTGTTTGTGTTCATTTTACTTCAGTAATCTCATGAGAGAAACCGGATATTGAACAATAAAATGTAGGCTGGGATTGTTTATCCATTAGGAACTGATTGAATTGAAAGAAAAGTCATTTCAGAAGTGGATCAAGACTTTTGATAAATTATGAACGAACATTTTATCACTTAGAAAAATGTGAACTGATAAAATAAGGATAAAAAATATTGCATGAAGTAATGCTATTTTATTATTTATGCAGTATTCATTCAAAATGAATCTTAAAATGTCTTCTATGTAGTTTTTTATTTTTCAGTACTCTCTAAAAAGGTTCCAAAAGTTTTTTATAGTGTAAAAAGTGGATACATTCTTTTTAAAATAAAGGCTCTTTATTGGCATCGATGTGTCGACCTTTAACATCCATAAAACTTTTCCTTTCCACAAAAGGTTCTTTAGATATTTATAATGTTCTTCACAGTAAGAAAAAAATGGTTGTTGTAAGAACAGTTCATTAAAAGGTTCTTTAGGGAGCCCAAAATGATTCTTCTATGGCATCGCTGTAAAAAATAAATAAATAACCTTTAGAACCTATATTTTTAAGAGTGTCATGGATTTTTAAAATGTTTTTTAACACTAAGAAAAAAGATATTCCTTTAAGAACTGTTCACTGTAAGGTTCTTTGAGAACCAAAAATGGTTCTTCAGTGGCATCGCTGTGAAAACACCTTTTTAGAACATTTATTTTTAACTCTTTCCCCACCATTGATGGAATTTTCCATAATTTATGAGACAATGCTTCGCTGCCATTGACGGAATTCTCCAGCGTTCCATGTTTTCACTGTTATATGGTAGGCGGCGCTATTGAGCACCTTCTGAAGGAGTACAGAATCTCCATATTAAAACAGGCAAAAAAGGAGCATAAAAAATGCTGACAGGGAAAGAGTTAAAGGATTAGTTCACTTCAGAACTGATCATTTACTCACCCCCATGTCATCCAAGATGTTTGTCTTTCTTTCTTCAGTATAAAAGAAATTAAGATTTTTGAGGAAAACATTCCAGGATTTTTTATTTTTTTTTAACCACAAATGCTCGTCTTGCACTTGCTCTGTGATGCGCCACGCATTACGTAATCACGTTGGAAAGGTCACTCGTGACGTAGGCGGAAATAACGAGCATGTGTTTACAAAGCGAATGTGCAAAGACTTGTCAAATGTCCTTTACAAAAAAAAAGGTAAAACAACGATGTCGAACGATTTTGAAGTTGGAGGAGAAAATGTTGGAGTTTTTTCACCCTACCACAGTACTTCCGCCTACATCACACGTGACCTTTCTAACATGATTACGTAATGCGTGGCACATCGCAGTGAAGTCCACTATATGGAGAAAATTCTTGGAATGTTTTCTTCAAAAACCTTAATTTATTTTCGACTGAAGAAAGAAAGACATGAACATCTTGGATGACATGGGGGTGAGTAAATTATCAGGAAAATTGAATTCTGAAGTGAACTAATCCTTTAAGAGTGAAGTGTAAAGAATATTGTAATAATCTGAAGAACTTTTTTTCCCATAATAAAGAGGCATTTTTGCTATGAAAATGTTTCATGGATGTTAAAGGATCTCCAAGGAACCATCAATGAAAATTAAAAAATATATTATTTTAAAGACTGCATTCATAGTACTGTAAAAATGTGCACTGAGAATGTTCATTGCGATTTATTGTCATCATTGAAAGAGCGAAAAAACATGGTTAGAGTAAAGCTCTTACAATGGAAGTAAACCGGGCCGTGCACTTTGAGAGTTCAAAAGCCGAAATGCGAAGCTCGTATTTGTTGTTAAAGATCTTACATGGATTGTTCAGTAGAGTGGAGAGAAACGAAGAATCGTTACTGATAACAAACTTTCTGAATGGCTGACTGTGTGTCAGCTCAGTGCTACCGTGTGCATTATATCCGTTACCAGCAGCAGTTTGTCAAACACACACACACACACTCAATCGCCCTCGGCTGCATGCCACTCATTATGTAAAGCCATCTTTATCTAGGAGGCAGCTCATAATCTTCTTTGTATGTTTGCACTGGGCTGCCATTAGTGGGGATTTGATTTGTATGATGCTCACAGAAGAGCGATTGGTCATGTGGTTTATGGAACAGACCTCCAGGCATTTTCCAGTGGTCGGTTCTTTCTTTCAAAAGCACATACAGAAATAATGTACACACACCCTCGAAAGTCTCACTGTTTCTGTTCAGTGTAACTTGTGCAGTTTGTTTCTAAACGGATTATTTTTTTCTGAACTCTAGTAGAAATCAGTCATGACTAAAAAGCCATGAACTATTAAATTTATTCACCTTACATTAGCAACATAAAAACTTCATTATGGGATCATGATACCTACAATACAACTGAAATGTAATTTTTTAGTACCACAGCTAAAACTAATATGCGATAATTTCAAAAGCAATAGTTCATTATTTTCTTTTGTGCGTTTTACAGGTTGTTGGGGGAAAGATGACAGAGTCCGGGCGACTTTGTGCATTCATCACCAAAGTAAGGAAAGGAAGTTTAGCGGATACAGTTGGGCACCTCAGACCAGGTACATGCTATTTTTCTGTATTTCATACACTACTGTCCAAAAGTTTGGGGTCAGTAAGATTTTTTTAAATATATTTATACAGTACAAAAGCAGTAATATTGAGGCTTTTTTTTTTAGGTTTTATATTTTAAGGCTTTTTCAGATGTAATTTAATCCTGTGATGGCTAAGCTGAAATTTCAGCATCATTACTCCAGTCTTCAGTGTCACATGATCCTTCAGAAATCATTCTAATATGCTGATCTACTCAAGATAGATTCATCTGATGAATAAATAATGGAAAATATATATTTTTGTAACAATGTAGAAGTTTACTCTCACTTTACTTTGATTAATTTTATGCATTCAGGCATAATAAAAGTATTCATAAAAAAAAAAAACTTACTGACCCAAAACTTTTGAACAGTGGTGAATGTAGGACTCGTATTACTCGGTTTGTTACTGTATTAAATGCAGTAGTGAATTCTAGCAATGTTTGACTACAGATGGTTTGGTAATTGATTTTCTTGTTTCGTAGGTGATCAGGTCCTAGAGTGGAATGGCAGACATTTACAAGGAGCCACATTTAAAGAAGTTTACAATATCATTTTAGAATCAAAGCCAGAGCCTCAGGTGGAATTAGTGGTCTCTCGACCCATTGGGTATGACTCCTTCTACAGTGTTTTTCATTTAAGATGGGTTTTTATTTGATCTTAAAGGGGACCTATTATGCCCCTTTTTACAAGATGTAATATAAGTCTTAAGTGTCCCCAGAATGTGTCTGTGAAGATTCAGCTCAAAATACCCCAGAGATTATTTATTTTACCATGCACAGAAAGCAAAAGGAAGCAAAAATAATGCAAATGAGCTGCTGCCTACCCCTTTCCAGAAGAGGGCTGTGCCTTTACAGCTCTTGCCTAGGATTCTCCGGCTACAACCAAACAGGAGAAACAGTATGGGGGCGTTTCCACCGAACATGTTTTTTTCATTCCATTGCGCTGCTTTTCCATTATTTTCTATGTAAACGTGCTAGACGGACCCTGCAGTTATTTAATTTTTTTGTCCCATTCGGGGCCGTCCACACACAACGCGTCTTTGCGTAAAAACATGAGACGCGGGCAGTTGAAAATGCAAAGTGTTGATGCGTTTTTTTGATGCGTGAAACTGCTTTTAACTTGTGCGCTGCATTTTTAAAATGCCATTTCTTGCACGAGACGCTGTAAAAGATGTGAGATACGAGCGCAACGGTCAAACACGTTCGTCTAGCGTGTTTACATAGAAAAGTGGAAGTTCTGTGTTCACTGATACAGCCAAAAGCAGAACATTTAAGTGTTTATCACATAGCTGAGACATCCTTGTGTTTCCACTAGCTGCTCTAGCGGGGAGATAAACATAGTGGACTGTGTAAAGCTTGCTCAGGGGAGGAGCTAAGCAAATAGGGCAGATTCCGGCACCAGTCATGGGCGGGGCAAACATTGTGACATCCTTTTTAAACGACTCATTTTGAGACACTGTTTATAATTTATGGGGAATATGAAAAATGTAGTGGGTGGATTTTTTATAGGGTGGTTGTGTACACACGCAGCTGACAAACATTTATGTTCAAACACCATGTAAAAGTGAATTTTGCATAATAGGTTCCCTTTAACTGAAATTACTTTTAAAAACGTTTAGTTTTACAAAAGACGCACCAGATACCTCTAACATTATGCTGGTGCTGATAAACAAGCAATGCTTTTGGACATTAAAATTCGATATAAATATCATATTGTTTAAAGATGATAATCTTATTCTGAATCATTTTGGTCAAAGAATTCTGGAACCAAATGAGTTTATGACACAAAACAAAACACAATAAATAGACAACACATTTTTCCATATCATTTGCTTACAAAAACAAACATACAGTGCTGATTTGCAAATACGTTTTTAACAAATTGTTCAAAAAGAGTCACAGATTAGTCTCTCAAGTTTGAAAATGTCTAATGATGAAGTGATTCCTCAAAAGTACTGAAATAGCTGTTGGTAATAAACTGATAATAGTCTGTTTTTTACCTCCTTTATATTAAAGTTATAAGATAAAAGATACTGATGTAACATACTGTAATTTTGAGAAATCAAAACGTCCTTCTTAACAAAAAATAAAATATATTAAAAAATAATCTGGCTCATTATGAACTTTAGTAAATTTCTGACATCTGATGAATATAGAAAAAGACATGCAAAACTACTTTTTTTGTGGTTCATGAGATGGGGAAAATACAAACTCAGGGAAAATATCATATGATATGACCTCTTTAGAGTGCCTGCTGGCTCAGATGAACAAACAAACAAAACTACTGCCCTCAGTTTAGCCTCCTAATCGTCCTAATTGTAATTGTAAAGAGTGCATGACCAACTGAACTCTCTTTAGATTGTGAGTTTGGGCTGCTGCCACAAACTTCACATCAAGACTAATGTGGTGCTCAGGGTCATTACAGCACATGTCATTGATTTCTCCATGCCACTGTCATTCCAGAGATATCCCCAGGATACCAGAAAGCACACACGCACAACTGGAGTCCAGTGAGTACATTTTCTCAGTCTAGTGTGTATAAGTGATGGGATTCTCTGAGACATTAATGAGACATTTTCACAGATCTTTGAAAGAATCTCTGATTAGTTTTGTGTATTTCTACTTTAATCTCTTCTAAGGTTCAAGTTCGTTTGAGTCACAGAAGATGGAGCGTCCCTCCATATCAGTCACGTCTCCCATGAGCCCCGGAATGCTGCGGGATGCCCCTCAGTACTTATCGGGACAGCTTACAGTAAGTTCACAATAATCCATTCCTGTGCAGAGGACAAGATGTGTCTGCATTATATAAAAAATTTAGGTATTTCCCCATGTCAGTTAAAGATTCATGTCAGAAACAGTTTAATTATGGCTGTACAGTTTAGGTCTGCATACATTTTGATGAAGAATAGCAATAAAGTTCACAGGCTTGTGCGTTAAAACTACATTTCCCAGCATTCTTTGGCATCACAGTAATGAAAAAATACATAGATAAAACATCAATTACACATGTCATTTGCATCATTTGTGCTTTAATCCTTTGTACTTGTGATAACAAAACTTTCTGTCTTCATCAGGAAGCGAAAAGGGAGAAAAATATATGTAATTGCCCAACTTGTCCATTTTATTCTGACTAAAATCACTTAAATGGCTTTGAACAGAGATAAAGCATTGGACCAGTGATCAGGCAAAGCTGCTGTAGTCTCCTCAAACCAGATCAGGTTATAGCCAGGCCTCATGCAGCCTATTGTGTGTGTGAAAAAATACCCGACACGCTTGTAGAACATGACACACTCTGGTGTAAAGTGCACAAGCTGCTTGATTTATGCAATACAAATGAAGTGCAAGTTATTCCCTAGGTAATACTGTTTGGATGAGTAAATAAGATCAATGAATGGTTGACCAAAATGGAAAAGCCACTGGAAAAGTGTCTGATACCGATATCTAGAAAGAAGGGTGGCTAATGATGGATGGATGGATGGATATATTCATATATCTAGAAAGCAGGGTGGCTAATGATGGACGGATGGATGGATGGATGGATGGATGGACAGATAGATACATACCTAGAAAGCAGAGTGGTTAATGATGGATGGATGGATGGATGGATGGATATATCTAGAAAGCAGGGTGGCTAACGATGGATGGATGGATGGATGGACGGACAGATGCATGGACAGATGGATGGACAGATAGATACATACATATGTCTAGTAAGCAGGGTGGCTAATGATGGACGGATGGATGGACAGATAGATACATCTAGAAAGCAGGGTGGCTAACGATGGATGGATGGATGGATGGATGGATGGATGGACGGACGGACGGACAGACAGATGCATGGATGGATGGATGGACGGACAGATGCATGGATGGATGGATGGACGGACAGATGCATGGATGGATGGACGGACAGATGCATGGATGGATGGATGGTCGGATGGATGGACAGATAGATACATACATATGTCTAGAAAGCAGGGTGGCTAATGATGGATGGATGGATGGATGGACAGATAGATACATACCTAGAAAGCAGAGTGGTTAATGATGGATGGATGGATGGATGGATATATCTAGAAAGCAGGGTGGCTAACGATGGATGGATGGATGGATGGACGGACAGATGCATGGACAGATGGATGGACAGATAGATACATACATATGTCTAGAAAGCAGGGTGGCTAATGATGGACGGATGGATGGACAGATAGATACATCTAGAAAGCAGGGTGGCTAACGATGGATGGATGGTTGGATGGATGGATGGATGGATGGATGGACGGACGGACAGACAGACAGATGCATGGATGGATGGATGGACGGACAGATGCATGGATGGATTGATGGACGGACAGATGCATGGATGGATGGACGGACAGATGCATGGATGGATGGATGGACGGATGGATGGACAGATAGATACATACGTATGTCTAGAAAGCAGGGTGGCTAACGATGGATGGATGGATGGATGGATGGACGGACGGACGGACAGACAGATGCATGGATGGATGGATGGATGGACAGATGCATGGATGGATGGATGGACGGACAGATGCATGGATGTATGGACGGACAGATGCATGGATGGATGGATGGTCGGATGGATGGACAGATAGATACATACATATGTCTAGAAAGCAGGGTGGCTAATGATGGACGGACAGATAGATACATATCTAGAAAGCAGGGTGGCTAATGATTAATTATTGTATTAACTAGATCAATACAAAAATGTGTTGTCTTCTGTTCTGTATATTTCTGTTCTGTATCTCATCATTTCTAACATTATATGGTGTGTTTGTGTGTTAAATAACAATCTTGTTACTTTGTATTTTGTTGAGGAGGAGATTCAGTGTACTGTAAACAGCAGTGTTTCCCATGAAGAGACTTTTTAAAAGAGAATACATGACATTTCAGTCTTAAAAAATACTCTGGTTTTCATGGAACTCAACAAACAATTTAGAGGGTTGAGGACCATTGTCTGGGAAACGCTGCTCTAGAAAATGTACAGGAAATATCCATTCCTAAAATGTAGGGAAAGAATATTCTACTAGAATGAGTCCTGAGCTCATGACTGATTCCTCAATCTCTGAGGAAGAGATTGCAGTTAATTGCATAGTAAAAGAAATAAAAATGTTCCTATAGTCGTTGTCTTTAGGCTGAATCTCCTGCTCTGCTTTCTTAGTGTTGCATTAACAAATGGTATTGTCATTTCAGGTTTTAGTTTTATTGCATTTCTCTTCATTGTTTTTCATTCACTTTACTTACCCAGAGCCAAAGCCTTAGTAGAAGAATTGAGCCTTTTAACCCTAAAGTTCAGGTAATCGTTGCTGTTTACTAAAACCACTTCTCTTCTATTGCTTTAATTCATTGGATAATGCACAGCAGAAAAACAGCTGCATTTCCAGCTTTGTTTAGTATCTTAGTTTGCGCATTTGAAGAGCCCCTTACCTATCATGCCTTCATTGCTGTTTTAAGCATATTTTAGGTATAAATCATCTGCATGCAAGCACAAAAATATTTTAAGAGACACCCGACTGTTGGCAGACATGGAGTAATGACATAATGCCTCTAACCCTGTGAGACGTTCACCTGCGGCGTTTACCCGGGCAGAGGAGTACTGTGTCTCTTTAAATGTTTTAGTGATGCAGGGTTTGTCGGGACATAAAATTGGATTCTTTTTCCATGTAACATGAAACTGCATTGAATCCTTATACTCATTCATATGCCGTTTTAGAAAGGAACTAATTCACTGTACTTAATTGTTTTGGAGATTCATTCATTTGCTAACTGATTCAAAAACTGCATTTCACATTTGTAATTATACTAATCATGCTAAAAACATTTTTGTTCGGTACTAACATTACTGAAAGTTTCATGTTGCAGCTAAAAGGATATGTTAAAGGTGCTGTAACCTATTATACACATAAAATATCATTGCTACCTGATAAATAGCACTGAAATAGGAAATCACATCTCTGTGACAGCAAAAAATAGTTGTTTTTTTGTAAACTAGCCAATCAGAAAGTCTCTCTGCCTGTCAATCATTTTGACACTGAGTTGGCTGGCACGTTTTTGGACAAAGGGTTATTTCGGTGTCTAAGTCTGCAAGTTTGCAAAATTGATAAAATCATTTACAGCACCTTTAACACTCCCTGTTTTACCTGTTTTTCTTTTTTCCCCAAAGTGCAAAGAAGAAATAAGAGTGTGAATTAAGCAAATTGTATCCATTTGTACCTGAAGTAGCATGATGTGAATGGTTTTAAAGAGGTCATGACATGGATTTTTTATTTTAATATGTTCCTTGAGGTTTACTAATAATGTTAATGAAGTTTAATCGCACATTTCTTTTAAAAATCGCGATTAACACCGTGTCGAGCGACGCGACACATCAAAAGATAATAGAACCCATTACAATCAGTGTTATTGTCTACACTGGATGCGGCAAATTCCCGATAGTAAACGGAATCCCCATTCTATTTCTGACACAGTCCAAGTGCTTTGTAATGGTCAGTCTGCTGCGTTCAGTGTAGACAGCTTTTAGTGGCGCTATGCGATGCGATGCGACGCGACGCGAAAAAAGTCGCGTCTGGTATAGACACAGTGTAATCATGATTAAAAACATTTGAGTTTTTATATTGTAATAATTTCACAGTTAGTCTTCAAATTAATGTAGAAACAACGTAAAGACAGTATATTTTAAATATTTATTTAATGGCATTTTTTATGAATGAAGGCCAGTATCACTAATACTAATACTGGTACCGATGTCTCTATGAAATTGATTTAAAAATTCCACATTCAACATTACAGAATAACTAAAAGCTATCAATTTCAATATTTATTAGGCTTTAAAAAGATAACAACTTTTAATTTAAGTGAACTTAATATTTGTCATATTTACCTGTGGCCTTCATACCTGTCTAACATGTAGGAAATATATAGAAATTGAATAAAGTTATCAAACACTTTACAGTCTTCACTGCATAAATTATCAATTAAATATAGATTAATCCTTATTAAAGCTACAAATTTCTCTGTTACCTTTGTTCTTTGATTAACATCAGTGACAGACATCACAGCAACTGGTTTATTAGGCTGCTGTCACTTTAAGACCTGCTGCTGCCGAACATGATGCGGATCTGCATCATCTTTGGCAGCGTTTTCTCACAACTCTTTAAATTTAAGATGTTATTTAACTAATTTAAGACTGCTCTTATGAGGATACTCTACAAAACGGGCATTTTGACATAATTCTGTGTGTTATTGTTTGTTCAAACGCAAAAGAGAACTCGATACTGGTGCCCGTCTTTCTGTTCGCACGAGTCATGTGTGTGTCACACAGACACAACATTCACAGACAGCGCATTCTCGTTTGTCTTGTGGCACTTGGGTGGTTTAAAAGCATTTGCGTGAATAAGAGTATGATCATAATATAATGTAACGCTAACCAAATTATGACGGAAAAAATGGATGCTGCATTAATTGCATTAAATATTTTTAACGCGTTAAACTGAAATAAATTAATCGCATGTGTTAACGCGCTACTTTTGACAGCACTAATATATATGTGGAAAAACGATTATTTTCAAACCCCATTTTTAAGGGGCGGCTCCTTTAAGGCTTGTCAGTAAATGGACACGCTTCCATTTGTCCTGTTGTCAACAGACTCAAGTGTGTGGAGTACGTCAGAAATTGAACACGCTCTAT
This sequence comes from Anabarilius grahami, assembly GCA_003731715.1. Lineage (NCBI taxonomy): Eukaryota > Metazoa > Chordata > Actinopteri > Cypriniformes > Xenocyprididae > Anabarilius > Anabarilius grahami. Next base: position 2,173,093 of record RJVU01051648.1, on the reverse strand, counting down.
CTGTATATTGTATCCAGTGTAGACAGTGTCAGTGATTATAATGGTCATATGCAAATATGGAAATGTATTTGCTTGTGTGACGTCACAAATCACGCAATATCAAAACGAGCCGTTTTTAGAGCTTGATTTAATGAATGCTTTGTTTATAATGAGGAGGACGTTTTAAGCTATGAAACTTACAGAATGATTTAATAGTACAAAGAAAATTTGATTTCTCATGTCATGACCCCTTTAATGTTGTTTGTAGCAAAAATCAGGGCATAAAAAAACGATGCATTGCTGTTAATGTCAACATTATGCTTATAGCTTTACACATTTCCAACGTTAGGACATTTTCCTTCAGAAATATTTAACATTTTCTATTTTGGACAACCTTAATGTACAGCAACAGCTAGTTCTGTTGGGGATTGTGTAATGGTACAATTTGTTTGACCCAACTCTCCTTGTAATACATTGCCTTGTTCTTTTACATACAGTATGGAACGCCCTTCATTGCATGTTGTACACAGTGGCCTGAGACATTTATAGCTCCAGTATATACTGTATAGGCAGTGTTTTTTCCTTTTACTACAAGCAAGTATGGGCTCTGGCTTAGAAGATCTAGTGTTATATGTGTTATGTTGGTGTCGTTTCTGTGTATGTCTGACTTCTAAGTATTTTTCTGTCACATTCATACTTGTCTGAGTAGTGAGCTTGGTCTGTCATGCATCTTTGCATGTGTAGTACAATAACATGATTCATATACAAACTATCAAATCCTCTTGATTAAATGAAGCAGCTGATGATGTGAAGCCTGAGAACACAAGTCCCTCTTTATCTCAAACAGGCTCTGGTGTTTGTCCCCCTACAGGTCAAACTTTGGTATGACAAAGTCGGCCATCAGCTTATCGTCACCATATTGGGTGCAAAGGACCTGGCTTCAAGGGAGGACGGCCGACCACGCAATCCTTATGTGAAGATCTACTTCCTCCCTGACAGAAGGTGAGATTGGGGCAGTTACTTTAATGCCAATAACACTCATTGTGCAAAAGAAAAAAAAATGTAGTGTCTCTTCACCACATAATTCATTATGGTTATGTTCAGAATGGCATACTACCATACTAATCACACTATTTTTGCTGTATGCAATATGTACAGTATATTGTGCACACAGTATGCATGATCTACAACGTGGCAAAAATGTGCAGTATACATAGCACACTGAGATACTGAGATGTTTCTTTTTATTTTAGTTTTAGTTTTTATTTACAGTTAATAATTTAGTGCTTTCAACTTATATCAGTTAGTTGTCGAAGCAACAATTTTAATTTTTGTTTAGTTTAAAGTCCCCCTGTAGTCAATAATTTTATCCCTAAAACTCATCTTTGATCACCATGTTTTTTTCCTGTGAAAAAAAAATCTTCATGCCTTAAAATAGCTTGAATGTAACTCTACACCCTTGGTACATTTAGTATACGTGTCCTTCCTTAGAAAAGCGTTGAATAACTCAGAACATCATTGAAGAAAGGCATATAGTTCATAACATCGTAATATACATCATACACCCGCTATATTGCTGTAAATCTACCCGATTTTTCATATCAGCAGAAAAATATACCGGGATAACCTGGCTTTTCTTGAGACTCCCTTGCTTCAGAGCAATCATAGTTAATGATATGCTAAAACCTGCCCGTATGTTGATGTGATTGATGGAAGTTTGTGACATAACAAACACCAGCGATTTTAAACTGCGTCTTTAGATCACTGCAGTTTTAAAGAGAAAATACTCAGCAATGGTGTTGACTTATGAATTTGCACATGGTTTGTCTTAAAGCATATTAAAAACACCACATAGACATATAAACAACATTAGCTTTGTCTATGTGGTGTTTTTATTCTGCTTTTTATATGATTTTCACCACAGGGGAAGTTTTTCATGTTATAATTTATTTTATTTCAGCTTCATTTCAATTAATACAAATGGTTTTTTATAGTTAATAATAATAACTCTGTGAGATACTATATACCACAATGCAATGTGTTTGACTTGAAGCGGTAACAACATTACTTTTTTACTCATTAAATGATTGGACTGCCAGAATTCCATCCAAATTTGGATTAAAAATGCATTTAAAATAACAATGTTAATTTATTAGAAAAATACTGAGTGCAACTCACTGAATTTAGCATTCGACATAGTGTGGTAATGTGACAACAATGTTGCATACCGTTTCCTATTTTTGTGTATACTGAGCAGTATGCAGAAAGCACAGTATTCCATTCTGAACACAGCCTGTGAGCAGATCTGCCGTGTTCTGCTTGGCATTCCCACAATGCCCTGTTCTTTATAGTTGATTTCAGTGCTTGTTCCAGGGTTCTATTACCAAGATGGTAAATAAAAACAGTTTGAATAATTGTTTCTCCAGTGACAAAAGCAAAAGAAGAACAAAAACGGTAAAGAAATCACTAGAGCCCAAATGGAACCAGACCTTTATGTACTCTCCCGTCCACCGGCGGGAGTTCAGGGAACGCATGCTGGAGATCACTCTGTGGGACCAGGCCCGGGTGAGAGAGGAAGAGAGTGAGTTCTTGGGAGAGGTAAGGACAAGATGATCTCAAATATTCAGAACTTTAGGCTTCTTCTTCCAATTAACAACTTTTTTTGTATTTCCATGCCATTAATCAAATGAAATTAATCAATAGCACAATAGTAGACCTGACTAGTGACCATTTAGATCACAAAATAGTTTGCATAAAGAACAACAATAGCATAATAATAATAATTTGTATCAAAATTAAAATATTTCTAATGCATGTTATGTGTTATTGTTGTGGTTTAAGGACCATTTAATAAGTAATCTAAAAAATAATTAATAATAAAGCAGTGCTGGGGGTAACGCATTACAAGTAACGTGCATTATGTAATCAGATTACTTTTTTAATGTTTCAAGTAACAGATTACTTTAAATTTACACATTAATATTGAGTTACTTTTTTAAAAAAGTAATGAAAGTTACATTTTAGTTTAATTAATTTGCTTAAACATTTACTGCATTAAAATTCTCTCTCTTTTCCATAGCGTAGTCACTTAGACATGCACACTCATGTGTGCGTCGGAACAAACAAAAAGTACAAAAGTAACAAAACACATTACTTTCAAGTTGTACAGTAGGTAAAGTAACCTGTAATGGTGAGAGATCTTTTGTATGTCATACGTAGCTCTAGTGGACTTATTCTAAGTGCTTAGAATATAATAATATTCCAAATGTGTTTTTAAAAGAAAATGAAGGTGTATGTTATATAGGCTGTATATATGTTGTTGAGTGCATTACTGCATTAAACTAGTGCTGTCAACTTTCACACGTTAACGCATGCGATTCATTTTACCAGTTTAACGCGTTAAAAATATTTAACACAATTAACGCAGTATCCGTTTTTTCTGTTATCTTTTGGCTAGCATTACAATATATGATCACGTTCTTATTCATGCAAATGCTTTTAAACCATTTAAGCTCGCCAAAAGAGAAAAAGAGAATGCACTGTCTGTGAATGTCCTGTCACACACACGACGCACAGAAAGACAAGCGGCAGTATCGTGCGCATGGACGGCGCGCCAGAATCAAGTTCTCTGTCACGCTTGAATGAACAATAACATTAACACGCACAATAATGCCAAAAATGATAGTTTTGTCAAGTATCCTCATAAGAGCAGCCTTGAACAACTTAAATAAAGTCTTAAACGAAAGTAAAGAGTTGTGAGAAAGTGGGACGCGTGTGAGATCCGCGTCATGTGCAGCAGCGGCAGATCTTAAAGTGACAGCAACCACTAATGCCTTCTGTCATTGAAGATAATGAAAGAACAAAGGTAACAGAGACAATTACTCACTGCTCTTGACTAAAGAACTTTTGTAGCTTTAATAATGATTCATCTATATTTAATTTAGGCTATAAATTATGTGGTGGAGACTTTGGTAACTTTATTCAATTTCTGTATTTTTCCTGTCTGTTAGACAGGGCACTGGTAAATATGACATTTATTTTGGGTTTATGTGAGGATTGTTCTAAGTTCACTTAAATTAAAAGTTGTTATATTTTTCAAGCCTAATAAATGTAAAAAAAAAAAGATAGCTTTCAATTATACTGTCATGTTGAATGGCTATAATTTGTTTAAAATGGGGGGGGGGGGATCAATTTCATAGAGACATCAGTAGCTGTATTAGTATCAGTGATACTGGCCTTCGTTCATAAAAGATGCCATTAAACAAGTATTTAAAATATATTATACTGTCTTTATGTTTTTTCTTTATGTTGTTTTAATTTGGATATTAACTGTGAAATTATTACATTATAAAATATATTAAAAACATACAAAATTAAGTGTTTTTAGTTGCGATTAATCACGATTAATCACAGAAAAAATGTGTGATTGATCGAGTTATTTTTTGGAATCGATTGACAGCACTACATTAAACACTTGCAAAAGACACTTCTCAATAATAAAAAAACACCTTGAAAAGAAAGTGAAAGTGAAGTGACATGTGGCCAAGTATGGTGACCCATACTCGGAATTTGTGCTCTGCATTTAACCCATCCAAGTGCACACACACAGCAGTGAACACACACACCGTGAACACACACCCGGAGCAGTGGGCAGCCATTGCTGCGGCGCCCGGGGAGCAGTTGGGGGTACGGTGCCTTGCTCAAGGGTCTCACCTCAGTTGTGGTATTGAGGGTGGGGAGAGTACTGGACATTCACTCCCCTCACCGACAATCCCTGCCGGACCTGAGACTCGAACCCATGACCTTTGGGTTACAAGTCCGACTCTCTATCCATTAGGCCACGACTGCCCCAACTCAGGTCGGGCAGAAGTGAGCTTTAGTAAAGTGAGAAAAAGTAATGCAAAATTATCGTAACGCATTACTTTACATAAAAGTAACTAAGTAGTTGGTGCCGATAGCCTTGTGGGCAGCGTGTCGACATATAGCGCCGTTGCGTTTCGGGCGACCTGAGTTCAAGTCCTGGTTCGCTGACCTTTCTTGAGCCCATCCCCCTCTCTCTTTCCCACTTCGCTTCCTGCCTACATACTGTCCTATCATAAAAAAAAAAATCTAAAAAATTTAGCTAAGTAACGTAATTAGTTACTTTTTTAGAAGGTAGTGCAACATTGTAATGCATAACTTTTAAATATCAGTTGATCTATACAGTATTTCTGTCCTCGAAAAGTCTAAATATCTTTAAAAGATTTAATGCAACTAACCTTGCAAACTTTTTTGAGACTATACTTTAAAATAGCATTTTTAAATAAAACTAATATCTACAATATTAAGTTGTAAAAGTTGTTGTTGGCTGTTAAACAAACCATCTCACATTTAGAGATTCATTGACACACATTGAATTTAGGATAAACTGGATATGTATGATGTATGTTGTATGTATGCATGTGAATGTGAATGTGACACAAATGTTTGTGTAGATCCTCATAGAACTGGAAACAGCACTGCTGGACGATGAACCGCACTGGTATAAGCTGCAAACACACGACGTCTCATCGGTACCCCTGCCCAAGAGCTCCCCCTGCCTTCAGAGACGAGCACTGCACGGAGACAGTCCCACACGCAGACTGCAGAGTATGTCTGTCTCTTTCTCTCATCTTATTTGCTCACAGAAAAACTCAGGTCAATATTCTGCTCTTATACATTACATATGCTGCATGGTAGATGAGCTGATTTTTATGTCAAAAACTGATTTTCATATAACTATTTAGCATTTTATATGTGACAACATCTGCTTGTGCTGTAATATGTGGATTTTCCTCTCTCAGAACAGTTTCCAAACATCTTTTTCTAAAAGTCCTAGGCTATAAATGTACTCTACACAAGTATGCAAACACAAAAATTGCCTTTAAATGTCTGTCATTAAACTGGAGATGTTAATATGTTGAACATTCACAATATGTATTTCTGATCATTTTGATATAAATCTAATCCACATAGCAAGTATCTTAATCTTAATTATATTATCTTTTTTTTTTTTTTGCCATTCGTTTTTCTAAAGATCATGTCATTAGTTTTGTGAGTTTTTCTGAACTAGTATGACAGCATTCAGACAGAAATGTTTTGAAAAGTATATATGATTTAAGAACTTCATTAGCAAAAACAGTGAAAAACTTTTTTCAGAATGAAAAAATGTTAAAGGGATAGTTCACCCCAAAATAAAAAATCGGTCATCATTTATTCACTCTCAAGTTGTTCTAAACCTGGATGAGTTTCTTTGTTCTGTTGGACACAAAAGAAGACATTTTGAAGAATGTTGGTAACCAAACTTTTTTTGGTCCCCATTGACTTCCATAGTATTTTTTTATATGCTATGAAATTAAATGGGAACCAGCAACTGTTTGGTTGCCAACATTTTTAATATCTTCTTTTATTTTATTTTCATTTTTGGGTGAAATATTCCTTTAAATAAGCTTTGTGTATGCATACTTGCATAAAGTATGTTTGGGGTCTAAGACATTACATATTCATAAGTATGAAGCCCCTAAAAGGGACATAATGAAGGAAAAAAAAAAAAAAAGAGAGAGATGGGAGGAAAAATGATTTGTCAATGCTTTGACTTTCTCTCACAAATGTTTTGGATTCCCAGAGAAACTGCGTTCGATCACAAAATGTTTGCGTTCCACTTTGCATTCACTTGCAAAGAACACAAAAGTTTTGCGAGCCAACGCAAAGTTTCTTGGGGTAACGCAAACATTTTGCGAGCAAACGCAAAAGCATTCAATTTTTTTTTTCTACCATCTCTTTTTTTTTTTGAGATCTGTACATAAGCGCTCAGTGATTTGAGCTGAAATCTCAAAGACTACTGCTTTTGCTATGAGCGTTTGTGTCCTGCATTCATTGTCTTTTATTTTGACCTGGTTATTTCTGCAGCCAAAGGCCCGTATGTGTACAGCTCAGGTAATGACCGCTGCATGTTCAGGCTGATCCTCTGGGTTTAACCGTGTGTTTTTTATACTGGATCCACCCTGCTGTCCTTCTTAATCCCATGAAAAATGAAACACATGCAGAACAAAGTGGACCATCTCCCCACACCATCACATTTTCCCATAGTGCCCTCTGATTCTCCCCAGTGCTGCTGTTTTCCCTCGACTGCAGATCAGTCTGACCTCCTCATATACACTGTAGTGAACACAGGCTTCTGTCAGCTGTTATTATGACTTTTAGAAGGGCTGGATGGTATGACTAAAATCATACATGACATGTTTTATTTTAGATCATGGTAATGGTCACAATATTTAGCTATCTTAGATGGAAATTCAACAAAAATTATTGTTTATACACTTATTCGAAAGTTTGGGGTTGGTAAGATTTTTAAATATTTTTGAAAGAAGTCTCAGCAAGGCTGCAATGATTTGATCAAAAATACAGTAAACAACATATTATTTTGAAAAATTATTACAATTTAAAATAAATGTGTTTTATTATAATATATTTTTAAAATGTAATGAATTCCTGTGATCAAATCTGAATTTTCAGCATCATTACTCCAGTCTTCAGTGTCACATGATCCTTCAGAAATCATTCTAATATGATCAAGAAACATTTTATTTCTTATCATCAATGTTGAAAACTTTTTTTTCAGGATTCTTTGATAAATAGGAAGCTGAAAAGAAAAAGAAGAAATATTATGTAACAATGTAAAAGTCTTTACTGTCACTTTTGATCAATTTAATTTATTCTTGCTGAACAAATGTATTATTTTCTTTAACAAATGACCCCACTGACCCCAAACTTTTGAACTATGTATATTAATTAATCGTATGTAAATTTTACATTTTTATCTCACAGTGTACCTATTTCCTTTTTAAACTTTATCTCACCTTTGCATGGAGTATAAATAAACAGGCTTTCATACAAAACAACACAACTAAAATGATAAAACTGATTATTCAGCCTCCAAATTCTGATTGAATGAGCCAGATTCAAAGCTGTTGAAAAAAAGCTGATAACTGTGATGACACATAAGACCATAAACAACATGTCCCGTCTGTATTTTTACATTATATCTATGGAAGCTGGTTTCTGCCAAGGAATTTAAAAGATAATTGCAACTTTTTATCTCGCAATTCTGACTTTTTTTCTGAGTTATAAAGTCAGAATTGCAGGATAAAAACTCCAAATTCTGATTTTTTTTCCCCCCGCAATTGCTCGTTTATATCTCACTTTTTTTCTCAGAATTGTGTGATATAAAAAGTCCACGCAATTGCATGTTATAAAGTCAGAACTTTATTACGTAATTGAGACTTTTTCACGCAATTCTGACTTTATAACAGGCAATTGCGACTATATCATGCAATTCTGACTTTATAACACGCAATTACGACTGAACGACGCAATTACGAAATGTCAGAATTATGAGATGTAAACTCGCAATTGCAAAAAAAAAAAGAAGTCATAATTGTGAGATAAAAAGTCCCAATTACCGTTTTTATTTTTTATTCAGTGGCGGAAACAAAGCTTCTATATATTTCATATTTCTTTTGTCACATGGAAATATATATTCAGAGGTATATACACAGTAAAGCAAAAACTGTACTGGTTAACGTGTATATCATTCTGTGGTAAATTCCATCATACAACCCAGGCCTATCTGGTCGTTTCATTTTTTCCTCCCTTTATAGTTACTAGTTCTGTATAGCTGTTATTAATAATACATCTCTAAAAAAAAGGTGTATTTTGTGTAACTCACCTGTGTGTGAAAAGTCTTTGAATTAGTTTAGTTTCTTCTCTTTTAAGAATGAGTGTTCTTGTTTTTGTTTGTTTGCTTTTTTTGTGGTTGCTGTGTGGTTTTGTACTTACAGCACCTGTATTTAATCATTCAAAGAGACAGAAGCAAAGAAACATTCTCACAAATCACGTTCAGTCCAGTAATTTCCTATTCATTTTAAGCATTTAGCTAATTGGTTTGAAACGTGTCACCAAAGAGCCAACAACTTTTTAACGTGTTTCAACATAATTAGGTTATTATAAAGACATCGCTTACATAGATTTACAATGGCAACCATCACCTGAACCAACTGATCAACTTCTGGCTGCATAAGAAAAGTCTCACAAACTATTTGAAACCCTGACAAAACAGAAAGACACAATGTAAAATGGGTCGCAAGAATACATCATGCAATTCTTTTTAAATTTGTGAATCTCTTTTGACACTTGAGTGCTTGATTTAGCGATTAAAGAGAGGCTGATTTATAGAGCAGAGAGCTGAAGGAGAAAAGAGGACAGGCTTATGAAAGAGAGAACGAAATGAGAGCAGGTTTATTGCTGGCTTGTCATCTGCGTTAAAGCACAAGGGTCTGTTTGGTGTGCGACAGACTGCAGGCTGGGTGTTCGTGCAGGCTGTAGTTCTGTGAATGCCGCACGGCAGATTAGCTTTCATTTTCGATCTGAACTGAGTGATGGAGGGGCCGCTTCAGAGTGTCAAACTTGGCAAACGTCAGCGCTATGGGCTGAGGGACGGCGTTCAGCTCGGTTTATTCCTCATGACTGAAGCAAAGGGAGAAGAAGATCCATTTTCTCACGTAATACAAAGCTCAGACTGCCTCGTTCTTGTTTTGTGGATTTGGAAGCGAGAGAGAGATATCTGACTGACATGTTCAGTTATCTGTAAGTAGTCTGAAATAGACAGGTATTTTGAGTGCAGCTCTTTTACCGCTTGATATGAACGTCACAGAGGAAGATGAATGAACAGCCGTGTTTGTCAGTTCTGTTCCAAAACTTAGTGAGCTGCCTACCTAGACACTATTTAAGGAATGCTATGATGTTGTTATTGTTAACTAAAACTATTAAAAATCATTTTTGATGATTGAAATAAAGAAATGTTGCCTTGGAAACTAACTGAAATAAGTTAAAGTTGAAGCACTGAACAACAACAAGGCTGGAGAATCTCACGCAGCCAAAATAACGATTGTCAGTAACGGTGTTCAGCCTTACATTGTTCAAACAGGAGTCAGACACTGATGGAGAGACTCAGGAAGAAGTTACTTTTAGAATGAAACTGGATGTTTCTGAATGGTTAGTGGATATTGTGGCGAGCAGGGCGGGCGAGAGCCGTGAGGGAACGGCGCGAGGCCGGTGACGCGAGTGTTAATGATCGTCACCTGTGAGGCGCACCGGCCTCGAGTCCCTCACGGAGGAGCTCCGGAGGCATAAAAGGAGGAGCGACGACAGTGAACGGACGAGAGAGGACCAGGCCTGGATTTTACGTTGTGTTTTATTATGTTTGTGTGGCCGGCAGACGTCCGCGAGGGTCTGCCGGCATTACTTTCGTTTTGTTTGTTTATTTTGGAATTAAAAATTTGTTTGATGTTCGCCGGTTCCCGCCTCCTTCTTCCCGTACTTACGAACTGTGTTACAGATATATTTATGCAGTTGCTGTGGAGTTGATTCAACTCATCGACTAGCGTGTGCCGTCATGTTAATCTTTTGTGCAAATCCAGCGTTGAATTGACCCTCGTTTGTGAAGCAGTCCGGCGTAAAATGACATTACATTAGTGGTCTAAGTAGTCTGTTTTGTGGGTGAGTTATAAGTAACACCGATACATTTCTGTCAAACACAACTTTTGTTTATGCTAGCATAAAGTAATAGAGCATTTGGAGGCTAAGGGAATGCACACGGAAAGTGTGGAAACACATTGCAAATTTTCTTCATCTGAAGCTTTGTCTCACTTGCGAAAACAAAATGGTGGTGCTGTGGGTGGAAACTTGCAGATTAAGGGGCGGTAATATTATAATAAGATCCTCTTCCTACGTCACTAGGGGAGAGAAATCTGAGTGTCTCATTTTTTCACATGCTTGCAGAAAAAAACTAAAAACTGGGTTGTCCTTTTTCACGTTTTCTGGGTTGGTAGATGAACCCTTTAAAAAAAAAAAATCCAAAACCAAACAAAAATACTAAATGAAAATAAACAAGTTATCTATCTATCTATCTATCTATCTATCTATCTATCTATCTATCTATCTATCTATCTATCTATCTATCTATCTATCTATCTATCTATCTATCTATCTGTCTGTCTGTCTGTCTGTCTGTCTGTCTGTCTGTCTGTCTGCAAACTCATGAGATTTTGAATATGAGCTAGTAAGTAAATATATGTTTATAGTGGTTTATAGAGCAGAAAACATCCTAACATCACACCTCACTACCTACTGCAGAATCCACATTCTCAAAGAAATGCTGCATCACATGATCCAGGCTCACTACAGACCATACCAACACTTGTCACTCTCTGTCTCTGTATTTCTCCTGTAGGGTCTCAGAGGATCAGTGACAGTGAGTTCTCAGACTATGACTGTGAAGATGGTGTTGGCGTCGTATCAGGTATGATGTTAGCAGGAACACAGTGAAAATGACACCATCGGATGGAGGTGATGAAGACATTTACTGCTAAATTCATTCAATATGAAGTCACACCTTTGCTCTTGAAGACAAACGTCTCACAGAACCATATTTATTTCCAAATGATGATAACTGGACACCACTCAAATGTAATGAGGTCAATGTAGCATACTACTTTTTAAAGTGTTGCATAATACATACTGTTTTACTTATCACTTACTGAATACTGTGCAGTATACACCATATACTATCTACATTTTTTTTCGTATTAGTAAATTTTTTTTTTTAAATATACAAAAACACTGCTTATTCCATACCATACAGTATAAACTGTATTCCTCATATATACTGCTGTATATGTAGCATACTACTGTTTGAAATGTTGCATAATGCATACTGTTTCACATACTACTTGCTGAATGCTGCGCAGTGTCAGTGTTGTTATTGTAACTAAAATTACAGTGTTGTTAACTGAAATAAATATAAAAATATTAGATAAAAAAACTCAACATATTCCACACAAATGTTAATGTCTTGCTATGTACAGTATGCAGTATGTTATAGGTGTCTTCACAACTTACCAACCTACTGTAATACTGGTGCCAAAATGTTCATCTCAGACAGGAAGGGAAAGCCTAAACAGGCTAGAAACACACACATCTACACACCCTTTTTAAAATTCCAGTCGTGCTCTTTGTGAGAGAGGGAAGCCCTCTCTCAGTCTCTCTCTCATTGATTTTGGCTCTGTCTCCGGGCCGGTTGTAAAGTGCTGATGCAGTGCATTCCGCCGGGAGGAGATGATTAACATTCAGAGGAATTATAGATCGCTGCTTTCCCTTCATGCGCCCTGTGCAGCTGTAGTTGTTTTGTGGCCCCTGTGTTTAGCAGCCGTTCATTTATTGCAGTATGACGCACTGGTGCCGATGCAGTCTCTGCGCTGGAGCACACAGAGGTCACATTCAGAATGAGGTTGTGCATATGTGTGTGTGCTCACAACAGACAGACCAAACTAATGTTGCTTGTACAGTAATGGATACAGTAGCTCTGTATAAAAAAAAAACTAGTGAGCTGCCTGGTTAGACAACAGTATAGGTGATGCAAATATTGTTACTGCATTGATGCATCAAATTCACCGAAAGTATCCTTCGTAGATGAAGCGAACTCAGAATGATAAATAAATGCACTTATATTTAATTATTATAATTATTTAATTACTAAAAATGACTATTTTACCCATTTTTTGTGGATGCAACATATTTAGTATATTTATTAGAGTATTATACCATTAGCAACATAAAAACATCAATTGTGTGTTCATAATAAAAAGTAAAATAAGCCATCAGAGAGACAGAATTTCTCTCCTCAAACTTCTCTTTGATATGTTGTTCTACTTTCAGCCTGTTTTAATGTGCGATACAGTCAGTTGAACATCAATCTTTTGTAATCATGCGAGGCACTGACCTTAGCGTGGCCACACTGAATGCTGGGTAATGAAATGCCATCAGGCTGAGTGCGCTGACGGCTCTTGCATGAGGAAAAAGTCATTATTCTGGTTTTGGTTGTGAAAGCCGTTTTCTGATTTAATGGGAGATAAGTTCAATCATGGCTGGAACATATTGGCTTTAATAAGCAACTTTTACTGCAATTTAAGAACCAGTTATTGCGGAAAAACACAGCAGCATACAATATATCATCTAAAACAGTGTTAAATAGATGGTCCAGAATGATTAAACATTTTTGCATGAAGTAATATTCAAATTGCTATTAGTAAACGGTTTAGAAGTTTTGCATTAATTACATGTAGAAAAAGTCTTTGTTGTCACAGATGATTAGTTCATTCCTTCTTTCCTTTTTCTTTGTTACAGACTATAGAAACGGCAGGGACCTCCAGAGCTCTACTCTCTCTGTGCCTGAGCAGGTCTTATCGTCCAATCATTGCTCTCGGTCAGCCGATATCAACCGGGCGCGGTCACGGTCGCCCAGCATGCCCCCTTCTCAGAGGTAAGACAGATCTCTCTGTCTTAACCTTTTCTGTTCATAAACATCTGAACTGTGGTTTAAGGGTTTTGTTGTTTCAGTGTGTCAGTGTGAATGAATCAATATCAATGATCATGCATCTCTCAAACTTTGTTTTGGAGTCACAAAGCTCTATATTATATATATTTTGTAGCAGTTTTTTCCCTGAAGTCCACTTACAATGTTAGACAAGTTTGTTTATTTATTTATTTACTTGCTTAATTACTTTCTTACTTATGCTTAGCCTTGGCAATTTGGCATGGTAATATATATATACACTCACCGGCCACTTTATTAGGTACACCTTGCTAGTACCGGATTGGACTCCCTTTTTCCTTCAGAACTGCCTTAATTCTTCATGGAATAGATTCAACAAGGTGCTGGAAACATTTCTCAGAGATTTTGGTCCATATTGACATGATAGAATCATGGAGTTGCTGCAGATTTGTTGGCTGCACATCCATGCACATGATGCGAATCCCGTTCCACCACATCCCAAAGGAGCTCTATTGGATTGAGATCTGGTGACTGTGGAGGTCATTTGAGTATAGTGAGCTCATTGTGATGTTCAAGGAACCAGTTTTGAGATGATTTGAGCTTTGTGACATGGCGCGTTATCCTGCTCGAAGTAGCTATCAGAAGATGGGTCCATTGTGGTCATAAAGTGATGGACATGATCAGCAACAATACTCAGGTAGGCTGTGGTGTTTAAACAATGCTTAAAAAGCCCAAAGTGTGCCAAGAAAATATCCCCCACAGGCAGCAGCCTGAACCAAACCAAATTCTGACCCTACCGTCTGAATGTTGCAGCAGAAATCGAGACTCATCAGACCAGGCAACGTTTTTCCAATTTCCTATTGTCCAATTTTGGTGAGCCCGTGTAAATTGTAGCCTCAGTTTCCTGTTCTTAGCTGACAGGAGTGGCACCAGGTGTGTCTTCTGCTGCTGTAGCTCATCTGCTTCAAGGTTGGACGTGTTGTGCGTTCAGAGATGCTCTTCTGCAGACCTCAGAGTTACTGTTGCCTTTCTATCAGCTTGAACCAATCTGGTCATTCACTGACCTCTGGCATCAACAAGGCATTTTCACCCACAGAACTGCCACTCACTGGATATTTTGTCTTTTTTTGACCATTCTCTGTAAACCCTAGAGATGGTTGTGCGTGAAAATCCCAGTAGATCAGCAGTTTCTGAAATACTCAGACCAGCCCGTCTGGCACAAACAACCATGCCACATTCAAAGTCACTTAAATCAACTTTCTTCCCCATTCTGATGCTCAGTTTGAACTTCAGCAGATCGTCTTGACCATGTCTACATGCCTAAATACATTCAGTTGCTGTTATTTGATTGGCTGATTAGATATTTGCATTAATGTGCAGTTGAACAGGTGTACCTAATAAAGTGTCCGGTGAGTGTATATTTGCTTTAAAGGAGCTATATTTTGTAGCAGTTGTTTTTCCCTAAAGTGCACTTATAATGTAGACTATTAATAATAATATTAGACTCAATAATAATAATTATTATTATTATAATTTTTTATACAGCTTAGTGTCATTATAGTGCATGGAAATCCTGTTGGCCCCTTTAATTTCACTGTTTTAAAATGACCCGTGCTCTTGATGGAGTTGGATGTGTGAGTGTTGGTGTCATTGAACAGTAACCACATTTCTTCCACATGAAAAGTTTGGGTTCATCCCGCCATTATCAGCTCCAACAAAAACATGATCCTCTCTCTTCCCTCAAATCTTTCCATCTCTCTTCTGAAATTCCATCTATATTCTCTCCATCTGCCTGCAGTCATTTTCTCACCTTACCTCGAACTCGACACAGTCAGCCTCATGACAGTGAGCTGAAGGAACTCAGGTAGAGCCATTGCTGCCGACATTCGTCCCCATTAACCTCCCTGCTAGAAGCCGCCACTAACAAACACATCAGGGTTTCTCAAGCCATGACTTCTTCTGAACTTTAACGAATCCCGGTTTTCACTACAGATGCCACCAGTTTCATACTGTTTTTGTTGTTTAGTTGAAAACCTGCATTCTTGAGGGTCTCGGACATTGAGAAACCTTAATCCTCAGATTCCTCACAACCTCATGTTGATATTTTGACACTGACTGCATATGTACTGGTATGAATACACAATACAAGACTCTTAAAGGTTTTTTTTTTTTTTGCAGTTTGTTTTTGTTGCGGATGCAGAATCCTCCCATAATTGAAGTTTTGCATTAGCAGATTACTAAGCCAATTCTGGGATGATCTAATAAGCATAGAATTACAATTATTAAGCAAAATACTTTTTTTCAATTGGTACTTTTCAGTGTTTAATGAATTATACTTGTAATTGAATATAAATTACTGTAGCATAAAGTACAAAAATAAACAAAGAAAAATGAAGTGTTTATTTCAGAAATAATTTGCTTAAAGCTACTCAAATATTTAATTAAAAATGTAAAAAATAATGCAAAAACTAACTCCAATTTCATTATTATTATTATCAATCGAATATAACAATCAAATATAAATTACTGTAGCTTAAAGCACAAACATAAACAACGTATTTATTTCAGAAATAATTTTCTTAAAGCTGCACAAAATGTTTTGAAAAAATGATAAAAACTCATTTCAATTTTATTATTATTATTAGTTTATAATCCATTGTAATTACATCAATATTTTCATCATTACTTTTCCTTATTAAATTAATTTTAATTGTAAATGTTTTATATATTTTTAATGAACTGTAAAGCATTTAGGTGTATTTACTTATTTATTTATTTTTTGATATTTGAAAAAATGATTTTGTGAATTCCACAGTTCACCGGTGATTTATTAATGTCAACATGAGGTTTAATGACTAAAAAACGAGGAAACACGAAGATAAAGAAGGAGGAAAAAAACAAGCTGAATGAAGAGCACATGTATTTCCTCATCCCTCTGTCCTAATGTACACCATCCCTGAAAATGTATATATTTCCCAAGAAGGGTTGGAGAATATATACACCATTTTACCTAACAAGCTTCTGTCTTTGTAAGAATGGTGAGCTACTGTATGCCTTTGACTCATTCCTAAAGCATCATCATCATTTTCTCATAAGGTCATCATAAAGAATCTGAGCTCTCATTTTTGCAGCTAGCTCAGATTTTGTTTTAATAATCAGTGAAGAATGGTGTGAAATGTATATAAATACAGTACTTCACTATGAGTGTATTAATATGATCATAGTTTGCTACACATCGCTGTGTGTTTGTCTATAATCTCTAACTTGGTGTTTTGTGTAAAAAGTTGTCTAGCAGATGCATTAATCTGTAATGTTTTTTTGACAAAACACTTTAAAAAGATATTTTCGATGATTAAACCCCGATGAAGTGTGTTTAATGCACAGTCAGTGAGGGTTTATGTGAGTCAGTTCCAAATATCTGCATCTTTTTGGCAGCCGTGGCAATAGTGTGCGTCCCATCAATCGGGCAGGCGGTGGTCAGGTTACCGTGTCCTGCTGGGATGGCCCGTCATAGAAGCGTACAGTGACATAGAGGGGTACCAGTGCTGCAGTCTATTTGGGTCAGCCATTTATGGCCTGTCTCAAATGTCGACAGCCTTTTTGTTTCAAGGTGAAGACATTATTTGGGATGATATCCAACACCGAAAGCAACCCTGCTGCTTTGTCATGAGCTGGGCCCATTTCACTACCGAACAACCCCAAAGTCTTCATCCTGACTTTTTAAAATTGTTTATTTTCTTAACCCAAATAGCATTTCCTTGTTCATAGCATAAATCTCACTAAATTTAAGGACGTTTACAGTATGTCTAAACTAGTGCTGTATAATCGATTAATCGCAATAAATCGGTTTGAAAGCACTAGACTAATCTAAGAAATAATTTTTACAAAAACAGTGCAAAAAAACAAGCAAAAACAGTGACGATGTCGCATTGTTGTATACAGTGGCAAACTGCTAACACATAATGTTAAACAAAGTGATCTTAAAGCATACTGTGAACATTTTCACGTTTTGTAGTTCTTCGAATAGTAGTAGCTGCATTTTGTTCCAAGCACATGATGTTTTTTTTCTTTTGAAATTAAAGTTCTGTTGCACAGTTTGTTTTTTGACGTTTTGAAATATTACAGAATTATGATATGAAAATAATTTTAGCAAGTGTTTTAATGCCAATAATATACAGTAGTCAACATTTGAAGTGGATCAAAAAAGTTAATCAAAGTTGTCCTAAGAACTAAGTTGTCCTAAGAAGAAGGTTTTAGGATGACTTTGAAAGGTTTTGATACACTTCAAATGTTGACTACTGTATTTCTTTGCATTTAAAATATACAGACACATAAAAATAAAAAAAATCAATTTCCTTATTCTCTCTTATTAAGGGATATGAATCATAAGGAATTTAAGGACTGCACAAGTTAATCAGTTTTAAAATAGCATTTTATTACAAAATTAATTTGCTTAAAACTACACAAAAAAATAAATAATTCAAGCTGTCTGCCATTTTAAAATGTTTAATAATCTGATTTCTTCTTTTAAGAAATCTTTTTTCTTATTATTATTTCTTATTAAACAGACAATGTAGTTACTGCATTTATCTCAGTAATTATTTATACTCTGTTGTATAGTATATAATATTAATCAGTGATCGGATGCTGGGCAACTTTTCATGCACTACACGTGTTTCTGTGTTGTCTTGTCCATTATTGTGTAATATACTGTGTTACAGTGTTTAAAAAAAAAAAAAATTATAGCAGTGTTGCTTCCAAAGGTATTTTTCCCATTCATTTTCTCCATAGGGATTTTTTAAAAAATCATCAATAAATGATAATTGTAGGTCTGTCCTGAAAGGTTTTGCACATTATTTCTGAATATCTTTTTTTCTCTCTCTCTCTGGATAAAATGGATGGGATTTGTCCTTCTGTAAAATTTTGGGAATAATCTGAAAATACTCTTTCCTTTCACAGTTTTTAATAATGAGATACATTTTGAATTAATTTATTTGTTTGAAATAATTCTTGTTTATTTTTATGCTTCTGTGACATGTTGGATTTCATAGTCCTAACTTCAACTAAATGATGCTGTTAATGTATTTTCAGTCTTATAAAATCAGCAACAAAACCAAGTGAAAAGTGTATTATATCCAGCATAGAACTGTTGGATAGACTCATACATCGGTTGCTTCCAAGTGCCAAAGACGCTTAACCATGGACCTGTAGGAGTCTCTCAGCACTGCTTCCTGAGACTCCATCAGCCTGACACAACCCACCTCTCCCACACTAAACACCGACCTGTTTCCCCCCAATCACGTTTCTCCAGGAATTATGGAGCGCCAGACAGGCACGAGTATCACCACAGGTCCCGTTCAGCAGACCAGCGGGCCGCACTGGAGCGTCCCATGTACAGTCGCTCTCGCTCCACAGAGCGGCCGCCCGACGGCCCCCACATGAGATCTTCGATGCCCTCCCTGCCGTCAGGACACTCCGCGCCATCCTCCCCTGCCTTATCGAGGTGACCCAGATCAAAGCAGCCGCTCACTCCGCAAAACAGCCCTGACTAATCCAACAAAACACCCTTCATGTGTTGACAAAGATCCCCGGCATCCCCAACCAACCATTTGATTTTTTTTATGCCCCCTCTGCTGTTATATCTGCTCCATCTCATGATCCCTGTAGATGCACCAGATACAGTTCATTTCTTTTTACTGATTTGTTTTATACCAAAACACACCATACTTTTAGTGAGTGAGTGGTGTGGAATCTCCATCGGTTGTTATTCCTATATTGTGATATTTAACTCATTTGTTTTTCCCTCATTTGGTTCTTTTGTCTTGAATACTAATATGTTTTGTTTGTTTTTGGTGATGGCGGAGAAAAGCGCACACTTCTCTTGCAGCATCACTGTGGAAGACTCACCTTCATGTGCCAAAGCATCAAGCATTTTGTCAAATGTAGTAAATGTGCGCATTTCTGATTCTTTGAGCGTTGTTAGCATTAAACCCTAAGTGTAAAGTACATATTTACAGAAGCCTCCGACCAGGAATAATGGATGAAATATATGATGAAAATTTTCGAAGTCAGTCTAGATTTTTTTTGTTTGTTTGTTTGTTTTACACTACTGTTAAAAAGTTTGGGTCAATACGTTTTTTTTTGTGTGAAAGAAATTTATATTTTTTATTCAGCAAGGATGCATTCAATTGATCAGATGTGACAGTAAAGACATTATAATGTTAAAAAATATTTATATTTCAAATAAATGCTGTTCTTTTGAACTTTCCATTCATCAAAGAATCCTAAAAAAATTA
>RJVU01051648.1:2139784-2153336 GCA_003731715.1 Anabarilius grahami | reverse complement strand
AATGTTTCTTGAGCAGCAAATCAGCATATTAGAATGATTTCTGAAGGATCATGTGACACTGAAGACTGGAGTAATGATGCTGAAAATTCAGCTTTGCCATTACAGAAAAAAATTACATTTTAAAAATATATTCAAACAGAAAATAGTTACTTTAAACTGTAATAATATTTCACAATATTACTGTAATGTTAGCTGTATTTTTGATCAAATAAATGCAGCCTTGGTGAGTATAAGAGACAAAAAAAAATCTTACTGACCACAAATTTTTTATTGTATTATATGTATTATATAAAAAATTCACCATGAAAATAGCTATAGAAATTGACATTAAAAACAGAAAAACAAACAAACCACCTTTATTAGTACATATACCATATATTTAGTATGTGTTTTACTATATATTTATCTTATATTAGTACTACCCTCGTATTTATACTAATAATTTTGTTTTTTTATACAAAATGCTGATGGACAACCATTTTATTTATTGTTATTTTAATCCTCAGCATCATTCAAATGGATGTGCATGATTTTACAGCACATGTATATGTGAAATACCATATATATGACTGACTGATCCACATGCTTTTTAACCCTTCATTTGCCTATTTTTTTTTTATAATGTATCATTTTCAACTGGTTTTTCGTTTGCTGATGCTTCATAGAGCAACTCTGAAATCTCGTTTTGCCTTTTTGTTTAGTGTCCTATTATGATACTTTGTTTTGATCAGCATTTCCTCGCTAGCGCTGTCAGTGTTCAGGGTAATGCCTTGCATTATGGAAATAAGGTACATGCACAAAACAACAGTAATAATGGTGATTGTGTTTTGTGTACTAGGGCACATCCTCGTGGTGGATCGGTTCAGACCAGCCCCACTGGGACCCCTGTGAACAGCAGGAGAGGACGACAGCTACCACAACTGCCTCCGAAAGGGACGCTGGAAAGAAGTATGTTTGTTTTTCTGTGTAGCTCCTTTTTTTCACCATGTTGGCTCTTGCTAGTGTTTATTTGAGAGGTGGGATTGCAAAATGACTGACTGTGGCAAATGTTGTGGTTTGCTATAGATACAGTCAGTAATGCACCAAATCCCAGTTATAGTAGTTACCTGTTCATTTCAATAGGGAAAATGAAGAAAAGTATACAATAAATTAGACTGTTTTGACTGTTGAAATAGGAATTTGAGCGGGGAGAAAAACATTATTCTTTAATTATATAATGGTCTCACTTTACAATAAGGTTCCATTTTTTAACATTAGTTTACTACATTAGGTAACTACATAACAAGTAAAAAATCTAAAACGTTTAAACATTTCCTAATACATTATTCAAATCAAAAGTTTTATCTGTTAATATTATTTAATGGACCTGAGCTGACATGAACTAACTATGAGCTGTTGTGTTAATAAATACTGTAACAAATTAGTTATAGGTTAGTTAAAGGTGCAGTACGCAATTTCTGAGAAACGCTGTTGATATTTGAAATCACCAAAACAAACACGCCCCTACCTAAACTGATCACACCCCTATCTTGATAGCTCCGCCCCCAATTTCACAAATATGCTATGCAACACAGGAGCCTCCCCCCTAATAAGTGTATACGCCCCTTACTTCTGTTTGGCTACAAGTGTGTTTTAGCACTCGGTCCGATCCACTTTCAGCGCCGTTTCCCAGAAATTGCTTACTGCTCCTTTAACACATCAACTACCATGGGACCTTATTGTAAAGTGTTACCTATAAAAATATGCTAAAATATACTTTTTGTCAACATTCCAATACAATAGCATACAGATAACCACAAATCTAACAGACATGTGTCCACCAAAGCGGTAAAACGCAGCGCTCATCACTGTCACTTTTTACCCAGCCATCCAATCACAGTGGAGTAGGGGCGGGATCAATACCACACCGACCAACTGCCCAACTGACCAACAGACAACATTAATGCGCAAAACAATGGATCGAAATCATTTAAAACAAGAGCCAGAGCAAATACTTTACATTGTATCGACATTTTTATATTCAGAAACAAACTATCTGTGAAAACAGATACTTGTAACACTTACGTGGATATTCTGTATCATAAGCGTCTCAACTAAATAAAACACTGTGCCGCCGGAGCGCTCTCAAATACCCGCAGCAAGGCATCCTCAGAAGAGAAATTTCAAAATGCTTTGGTGGATATGCACAAAACTCTAATTTTGATTTCAAGATTGTAGGGAAAAATCACATTTTGTGCCAAATTTATTGGTTACTGTTGTCCACGTAAGTTAATTGGGT
This sequence comes from Anabarilius grahami, assembly GCA_003731715.1. Taxonomy (NCBI): domain Eukaryota; kingdom Metazoa; phylum Chordata; class Actinopteri; order Cypriniformes; family Xenocyprididae; genus Anabarilius; species Anabarilius grahami. Next base: position 2,151,058 of record RJVU01051648.1, on the reverse strand, counting down.
AACTATGATAACAGAGTTTGTTTTCCCCCACTGGTGGGCGGGGCCTTCTTGCTGATTTAATCTATCGAGCTGGTGTAACTGGTGTGACAACAAAACCTTCCATTTCAGTAAATAATAAACCATATCAACTGCATTAAGTTCTATATGAAATATTTGAAAAGCTGAATTGTGTCCAGTGTGAATTGTTGTCGAATCGTTTTTCAGGGAATGTTACACATTATCACAACATTGCACTGTTCCATTACCCCATTGGCTGAATATGACACAGTTTGTGTGCCAGTCACTTCCTGTGGTTATATTTGAGTGCGTGATACACACATGGTCATGTAAAATGACATGCGTGGTTTAGTTGTGCATGTGCACTCTGATGTTTCCCTCTCTCATTCCTCTCTCAGAAGATGGAGATGAAGAACTTGAGCCTTGTCCAGGTGTGTAACACCGTTTGTGAAGGTTTAATCTGTCAGAAAGATCTTCTGATTGAATTAAACCTTTCTGCAATGGTCTTGAGCTGACATTTCCTCTATAGACGGGTCTAGAATCAACCTCAGCTTATAGAGCTTTTTGGAAGTCAGATTTCCTCTTCATTTGGGAAGCATCAAATGCTCCATCGGAGCATTCTCTAAAAGAGGTTATGAAGCCAGGTCCATTGCAAACTCTTCGTGTTTATGTGATAAACAATGGTAGTTTTTCCTTTTCTCCATTGTCTTACTGTAACTGTGATCGTGTAATGTTGTGATGATAAAGGATTTTCCTAATGTATTATTGTTTTCCCAGTGACTTTTGTTTTGTGTTAAAAGCAGTCTCAGTATTTTTTTCAGCAAATCACAGGTTGAATTTACAGATGTGTTGTTCTGTTTTGCAAACAACGTTGCTCAAATGTTGTTGTAAAATATTATTCATGTGGAGTCATCATTTAAATAGTTTTGTCTCAGATTATTTTGGAGAAATTCAAATGGACTGGCAGTCTTTGACAGTAAAAGTACAGAGCTATGAATGTGAATACTTGAGACAGTTTGACACATGTAATCTCTTCTGAAACTCTAGAGGAGACGAGTGAGATTACTGGGGGTTTTTCTCAGGAAAAAAATCTAAGAAGCATGAGTCTTCAGAGAAATGTCAGTCTTCAGTTACTTCTTTTAGTGAATTGTCTAGTGACTTACAGTACATTAACTGTTAAATGCTCACTCAGAAATTCTGATGTTTGTGTTTCCTGCCGAACTCCCGAAGACGGGATGGTGGGTGATTGGGTTGTTTGGATGGATGGATGGATGGATGGATGGGTGGGTTGTTTGGATGGATGAATGAGTGGTTGGTTGGATAGATGGATGGGTGTTTGGGTGAATGGATGGGTGGGTATGTGGATGGATGGGATGGTGGGTGATTGGGTTGTTTGGATGGATGGATGGATGGATGGATGGATGAGTGGGTGGGTGGGTGTGTGGATGGATGGGATGGTGGGTGATTGGGTTGTTTGGACGGGTGGATGGGTAGATGGATGGGTGGATGGTTGGATGGATGGTGGGTGGGTGGATGGATGGATGGATGGATGAATGGATGAGTGGATAGCTAGATAGATAGATAGATAGATAGATAGATAGATAGATAGATAGATAGATAGATAGATAGATAGATAGATAGATAGATAGATAGATAGATAGATTGTAAAAGTACCTACTGACCCCAACTTCTGAGCTGGTTTAGGGTCAGTTCATACATAACTTTAAGTTTGTCTCAGGTTCAGGTTTGAAAATGAAAAATCGGTTGTACACACGTACAAGCACAGACTTGAGTTTCCAACCGATCACACTTCCTCCACTCCCATCTGCCACATCCGTTGTATTTGTCACAAGATCTGGTCTGTTGGGAGTGTGCCTGTGTGTGTGTGTGTCTGCCACCTTCCCAGCATCCATCTCTGCTCTCTGTCCATCTGATATTTACTCTACATCAGCTATTTGAAATACTCTCTCATTCTTTTTTTCATATGACACTCAAAATGAGTGTACAGGAGGATTTATTACAAGTTTGACTTATATTTTGTGCATTTGTGGGAATTTTAGCGCTGTTTTTACTCCATTGCCCATGTTGTTGTTTTAAAGCGTATGAGATGAGGCCTAACGGCCCAGCCGTAAACGGGAGGAAAGGCAAGTCTCTCCTGGCATGTGTTTGCAGTGTAGCTTTGCAATATTTTCCTCTATTTTCTTTTCTGAGGGGACATTTCAGGGGCTGAGGGGCTGGGCAATATATCATATAATCATAATATATCTGCATTTGATTTTAAAGTCACTATGAAATTGACCATATTTTCTTTCTTAATATGCCATCCTGGTCTTACTCTGCATGTAAAAAGCAAGTTTATAGTTAGATTGACCAAGTTTGATATATTTCTGTTTCTCAGTATTGTGGCATTTTTATGAATTCAAATGTTTTAGTAATATATATATTATTTTTAAGTACATTTTTACTGTATTTTACACACGTGCCACTTTATTTAGCTATATCGCCCAGTCCTTTAAAATGTCTTTTCTTTTCTTAAAACTATTGTCATTGAAGGATTGATGCGTCACAAATCTTGCATGGATGAGTCGGTTTCTCTCTCTGTTTCTAGGTCAATCTCTCCCTCTTCACATCTCTCATATATCGCTCTTGAGTGGGTTGTCACTGTTTTAATGTGTTTTGCTGTGAATAATGAGGGACATCTAGAGATGTCTTAAATTAAATTTGGATTGTGTTGCATTAAAATCGAATTATGTCTGGATAAATGTTTTGCTCTGAGCCGTATACAGCCAGATAAATGTTTAGCCTTTTATGTTTAAAGCCACTTTTAGATGTTAAAAACACGTTGTTTTGTTCTATACTATTTCTACAGAGTGTAATTATTGAGATGGTATATAATATAAGATAAGTGTAAATCAGTCGGTTCCACAGACTGAATTGCTTAGTAGGATGCAGTTACAGAGTTTGACCAGCAGATGGAGCACAATCATGTGTAGAAAGGAGCTGTTCACTCCTTCAGTGCTGAAGTGTCTTAGAATTATTCCCAGAATTTTTCCATCTACCTCATGCAGTGTTCCATTTTTGGAACACAAAGTGATGTGTGAACTATACAGTGGCCTCAAAAAGTATTAGAATATCTAAGCCAGTCTGAAGGTATTGCATTAGATACAAAATATCAAACCAAGAGGCATTTATTTCAAATAAAAAATAGAACAAGCACACATTCCAAGTGAAATGAAAAGAAGTTTGAATGAGAGAAGAATGACAAGACATATTTGGAGACGTAAGCTGCAATTAATATTGTCTAAATGTCACATTCAGATTTTTAAAGCATTACTTAGGTGTTCAAATAGGTTTTGAGGCCACTGTATCAATCCCTCACTTTCTCTGACACGCTACACGTTTTCTCGAGCCGTATGTTAACGCTGCCTGTGTCTCTGTGTCAATGACCTGCATGATAAGAGGTGACATGGGAGGACCAGCAGAGCTCAGTGGTCAGTGCTGGTCACTCATCTAACGGCCATCAGGAGGAGACACACATCGCTGCTCAGACAGGTTTGACCTCTGACCTCTCTGATCTTGACCCTGTGTGCTCTTTCCTCTGAATGATTTTGAGCTCTGACTTTAAAGGAATAGTTCACTCAAAAATAAAAATTCTGTCCTCATTTACTCACCTGTTTGATTTTCTGTCTTCTGTTAGACACAAAAAATACATTTTGAAGAACGAACCAAGTCTTCTGGTCTACTTCCATAGTATTTATTTATTTATTTATTTATTTAGTCAATGAGGTCATTTTAGCTCTATTATCTTGTCTTTCAAGTGGCATCATAAAGGCAATTCATTAATTAGTTATTTTTAGTAAAAGAACATATACCTTTCAAATGTTTGGGATCGGTTTTGAAAGAAGTGTTTATGCTCATTAAGTCTGCATTTAAAGGTGCAGTAAGCCATTTCTGAGAAACGCTGTTGAAAGTGGATCAGACTGAGCACCACAACACACTTGTAGCCAATCAGCAGTAGGGGGCGTGTCCGCTCATGATGGGGGAGGAGAGAGAGTAAGCAAGAGGGGGATTTGAAGAAAGCCTGTAGAAAGAGAGATGGCTGAGAGACATTACAAAAGAGAAAAGGTTATGATCAGGCATGAGCTTTAGCACCCGTGTTAATATTAAAAAAGCTTTCCAGCACTGGAGAGACCTAAGCGGGAAGGCCTGAAATTAGATGCCGATATTCGTGAGTAACATTGGTTTTGCTGTTTCACAGAACCAAGATATGCTAATTTTAGCTATAGTAACAAGACAGTTTTGAGTGTCACAAGCATTATTTTGCTTCGCTTCAGCTATGATAAAGAGACATCCAGTTTTGCATTTCATGTTTGTGCATTTTGTGCATTTCGTGTTTGTGCAGTTTGTGCCCGAGGGGTGTGTTTGTTTGGGAGGATTTTAAATAACAACAGTGTTTCTCAGAAATCGCTTACTGCGCCTGCATTTAATAAAAATCATATTTTAAATAGTACAAATTTTACATTGTTACAAAAACTTGTTACTTTTGATCAATTTAATGTGTCCTTGCTGAATAAAAGTATTAATTTCTTTCAAATCTTACTAATCAGAAACTTACCATGCAAAAGTTTCCGATCAGTAAGTTTTGAAAGAAATTAAATCATACTGATGATTCAAAATGACTCCTTTTCGAAGCACTCGAATCACCACAGTCTGGTGATGCCTGCTAGACATGGTGTAAATACAATGAAATCTTGCATAAAACAAATACATTTTATTAAACTGCATGTATTGTTTTATGGAGAGCTTGATTAATCATGCCAATAAGACACTATAAACTAAAACTCGTCCTTTTTATTATACACATGCTTTTAAAATGTCTACAAATTACAAACTTAAAAAAAACGGTAACACTTTACAGTAAGGTTCATTAGTTAACATTAGTAAAAACAGTAAAAAAAATGTATTGCTCATGGTTAGTTCATGTTTGTTAATACACTGGCAAATGTTTAACTAATGAACCTTATTGTAAAGTGTAAGAAAAAAAACAAAACATAGACATTGATTCGTGGGTTCACAGAGATCATCGCCCCCTACTGGCGAACCATTACAATTTTTTAACTTTTTTAAATGGTTTTAATGTAACGAAGCCTTGTTTACTGAAATCACATGACTTCGCTCGAATAAATGGCTTGAAATAAAATGATTCGCAAAAGTTTCACAAAGCATGTTTCGAACACGCCCATCACTATTACACATGATCTCTTTATGTTGGTTTTAATTGAGCATTCACCTTATACAATCAGACCTCATTCAAAAAAGAAATGCTCGTGATTTCAACAGCATCTCATTAAAAACTACATATGAGATGTTCATCTCCACTTTGTGCACAAAGCTGACGGAAATTATAGAGCTGCGTATGATGAATACAGTTTCAGACGAGTGTATGACTGTATTGAATGTTTTACTGAGCTAAACACAGACAGTGAAACGAGTGTGACACCACAAGACATCATTTCTATTGCTCTGAGGATCTGGATCCTGAATAGCTCTCTGATGAGACGGTTGTGTGTGTGTGTGTGTGTGTGTGTGTGTGTGGGTGGGGTTAATAGGGTCCGTATCGGGTCCGGCTAATGAATGTCCCATCAGTGCAGCCGTATGTGTGGAATGGGATCATCTTGTGGGTGATTAATGCATGAGAAATGTGCTTGGGTACACAAGATCATGCACGCAGGGTCGTTGCGTGATTAATGCGGCGGCGAATCAAAGCACGGCTCAAGAGAACAATGAAGAACTGAGAAAAAACAAGCCGTATCAGCAGATTGTGTTCTCTGTGAAGAAGATGCAGATAAAGAATTTAAATATGGAGAGGAGGAGGAGGGTGTCCAATTAGTGCAAAACAGTGTCCTTAGACGCCAGTGGCATTATATAAGACCTAAAAGACCTAAAAGAGGATGCTGGGAGATCAGTGAGAATTAGGGCTAAACTGAAGGATGAGCAGGACACCTTTCAGTGAGTGAATTAGAGATGGGTGAAGTGAACAGTGATTGTCAGTTTGTGAGATCTACTAGTGTTTTTTTAGCTTTAGTATTTTAAGTGACATTCTTTCATTTAGACTTTGCTTTGGAGAGTTTTGGCTTGCTAACAATAAATGGGTGTTCAAACCAAAGACTTTAGATACTCTGTTTGCTATTGAAACTGTGTTCTGAGATTCCACATGTACATTTTTGCCATGATTTGAGCCTTTAGAAACAAAATATGTTGTCAGATTTTATTGGTGATTTCAAATTTCCATAAGATTGGTGAACAGCTTTGGAGAATTTGATGTGTCCACATTCAGAGATAGGGCTGTACTCGCATGACTGAAATAGCTGTCCGAGAGGCATTTCAAAGATGGCGGCTGAGTGAAATGACTGGCCTTAAAGGGATAGTTCACCCAAAAAATAAAAATTCTGTCATCATTTACTCACCCTCAAGTTGTTCCAAACCTGTTTGAATTTCTTTCTTCTGCTGAACACAAAAGAAGATATTTTGAAGAATGTCAGTAACCAAACAGTTGATGGACCCCATTGACTTCATAGTATTTTTTCACCATAATATGGAAGTCAGTATTCTTCAAAATATCTTCTTTTGTGTTCAGCAGAAGAAAGAAATGCATACAGGTTTGGAACAACTTAAGGCTGAATAAATGATGACAGAATTTTTATTTTTGGGTGAACTAACCTTTAAAGGGACTTTGGCTCAAACTGACAGCAATTGCAGTGCAGTTTCAGTCAGAGTTCGTTGTTTAAGGTGAAATGAGTGACTTGCGGCTGATGTGATGTGGGTGTATCAAAATTGAATTTGATTAAACTCATGGCCATTTGAGATTTATGCATCATTCACGATGTGATGCATTATGCATGGCTGTGAATTATATACAATACAAATGCCTGCAGAATGTCAATTTTTAGTGACAAGAAAACTATTTTTTGTCAAATTAGAGTGATAGCTTATTTTTATCTTTTTTTTAATTTTTTTATCAGGTTGTCAAAAGCCATGGCCTGTTAAGTCAAGAATGGTAGATGAACTCAGTGGCTGTCAACGATAAAATTGTTGTGTGTAGAGGAGCTTTTGGTTTTGTGTCTTTGTATACTTCCTTTCAAAAGTTTGGGGTCGGTAAGATTTTTAAATGTTTTTGAAAGAAGTGTCTTATGCTCACTATTGCTGCATTATTTGCTAAAACACATTAATATTGTGAAATATTCTTACAGTTTAAAATAACTGTTTTCTATTTGAGTATATTTTAAAATGTAACTTATTCCTGTGATGCAAAGCTGAATTTTCAGCATCATTACTTCAGTCTTCAGTGTCACATGATCCTTCAGAAATCATTCTAATATGCTGATTTGATATTATTTAATGCGTCCTTGCTGAATAAAAGTATTAATTTCTTACTGACCTCAAACTTACTGACCCACAACATCAGTAAATGTACACTATTGTTATCGTGCTCAGCATCCATGTGTCTCTAAAAACACATCTGATTGATGTAGCAGGTTATTTCTCTTCAGGGTTTGTGGAGACTGCCCTCCTCTTCTCTCTTCTCTCTTCTATTTTCCTTTCTTTCCACAGGTCTTTTTTTTATTATTCATTCCCGTCTGCATGTTCTATTAACGTTCCTCTAGTGTTTCAGGGTTTGTTTTTTAAGCAGGACTGGCTGCTCTTGGTGTTTTTCCTCTGAACTGTGATTTATTTTTCTTTTCTCTCTGTATCATGGAACTTGAAACATGTGTTTGAGGTTTTATCTGCTTGTTGTGTCTTGTATTTCCCCCCCTATTTTTTATGTTGTTGTTTGTGTTGTTGTTGTGTTCCCTCCCATGTGTTTTTGCCCCTGGTTTCTCCTCCCGTCTTTCTGCACACCTCCTCTCACACCCCTCTCCTCTGTCTGTCTGTCCATTTTTGTGATGTGACCCCCTCCCCCTTACCCCCTCTCCCAGAAGACACGGACTTCCCCAGTCAGACAAACTCAGGTCTGTCCTTTCTTCTGCTTTGCTTTTCTCGTCTTCCTCATTGCCGTGTCCCAGCTCCTCTCTGTTTGTCGCACTCCCGTTCATTCACCCTGCTGGAAGAACCACAACATACTGTCTTAAAGGATATAGATTGATCGATTGAGCCTCTAGACAATCTTCAGGCCCGTTCACACCAAGAGCGATGACTATAAAGATAACTATAACAATAACTATATTAGCATCCACAACAGCGGAAGATATTGTTCTTTTTATTGTAACCGTGCACTGCAGTTCTGTCATCTGCCGCTTTAAATGCTCAAGCTCTTTGAAGTCTGGTGGATTCTGATTGGCTGTCAATGTTTTTATCATTCATCAGCTGAAAAAAAAAGAATCATTCTGAAAGTGATTCCAACAATATTATATAACTCGATAAAGATATATAACTATATCTTTATCGTTATAATTATGGTCCTTGGTGTGAACGGGGCTTTGGGCTACCTGTTTTGGACGAGCTTGAAACCATCAGAAGCTGTTTTTTATATGGATATTCCAGCAGGTCAGACTGAAATATGCTTTGCAGTGTAATTAATAAGCAATAAATATCAAGGTTGATCTCACAAAGAAAATGTCTTTTTTCACCCCAGTTCAAAAAAAAAAAAAGTATTTCAGCAATGAGATTTGGGGAATGTGTCACAGGGGACAAGTGTGCCAATGTGTCAAATCTTTATGATCGAAGAAGAATTGGCTTTATTTTCTTTAAGCAAATATAATAAATATAATATTATAATGTATATATTATAACAGGGACTTAATTTGTTACAGTGTTGCATTTTTTTCTTGGTTCGGTTCACTTTCACAAGGTAACATTTTAAAGCATACCAAAATGTGTTTATGCAAGTATAAATCAACTCAAGTCAAATCACTTTTACTTATAGTGTTTTATACAATACAAATGGTTTCAAAACAGCTTTACTGTGATAACAGGAAAATAATGAGTAGAAAACCATTTTGAGTAGAAAATGAACTCCAAATGTCAAAAAGTGGCAAGTTTCTAAACCTAACCACAAAAGCAATGATAAAACAGTGTAAATACAGCTGGAAAACAGTGAAAAATCAACTTGATTAATTATTCAAGGCCCAGTGCATGATGGGAACACCAGTATCAGAAAAGTTGAGTAGTTTTACTTAATTTTATAATTATATTGATATTTTCTCTTTAATTTCTACAGGTTGAATTGAGTACTGATATAGAATTTACATATTTTTTTTAATTCTAGCCTGAACTAACTTTTTCGTCTAGAAATTACATTTGTTTTTTCTGTAGTATTTACTTCACCATAAAATCTTTTTTATCAGTGTAAGCAAGCCAGAAGGAGACAGTAGCAAGGAACCCAGACTCCATCAGGTGACAGAATGTAGAAAAAAACCTTTGGAGAAACCATGTAATGTATAATTTATAATGCAATTAAAGCGAGAATAAGGCTTCTTCGGAACACCATTATTGCAATGCATGGGGAAGAGCAATTAAAAACATGTTAAGATGAAGAGGCACTCTTTGGTTTTCAGCTGTGATAACTAATGTGCTCACTCACAGAATCAGACACTGCTGCTTTTATATAACACATTTCCCATGAATTATGATACTGCTTGGTTCGTTGGTCCATTGGGTTGGATTGCTTTCTCACCTCAACTGAACCTCTCCAGAGTTTGTTTTCAATTGGGCCAAGCCTCGTTCAGGCAATCTCGGAGCGATTGTTTTGGTTTGGATCCGATCTCGATTGCTGTGTTCATATGTGGGTCAATGACGTCCCGTCATTTTTTTGTCCAAAGGCCTTAATGATAATAAAAAACAAAGATATGGCATCCAAAGTATGTAAGATAGTACAGCTAGATCACTTTTCATTGAATCCAAAAGCTTTTAATTATATTTTGCTACATCTAAAGGTATATTAAAGATTTTGAAGTGTCAAAGGGTCATTCGGTTTAACCGTCCAAAGGCCAATACGGCCATTTCATTTGTGATTAAAATATCTTAAAATGTAACAAATGCATATATTTTTATTCTGACATGATTTTTAGCATCATATATCAACATAATGCAAAATGGTATTACAATTATGTGTAGAAGTCGTTGCTTTGTTATAAGAAAGAATGTCTGGAAAAATTAATTTCATTGATGTCATTCGGAGTAACCAATATAAGGGGCCATTTTGGATCAAGCAAAGTAACTACCTCTCTCTTAACTATTTGAAAAATGTATGTTTTCACTTGCTCATACGCATGTCCCGAAATATCAGGTCATTCGGTACAACCGCTATAAAACATGGAAAATGTTGTAATATTTTAAAAACTTGGACTAAATATAAAATGTTTGTTTGCCCTTTTGCTAGCTAGCTAGTAATCTAACTTAGCATGGTTTGAAAATATCATCATTTGGTATAACTAAAATTGTCATTAGGTTAAACCGAATGACTTTTTTGGTGACAAATTATGTCCATCTTGTAAAAAAAGGACAAAAGCAGTGTTAATTGATTATAAAAACCACATAGTCTCATTGTTAACACTTAATAAAACTTCAAAATGAATAATATCTCCATTAGTTGTTTTTTTTACACTTTTAAAAACCTTATTCGTCAATTCGACCCATAAACGAACCGAACTAAGGGAGAAAATGCACCAGGTTCGAAACATCGCTCCAAACGAGCCAGGTGTGAAAATGCCCTAAGAGTCAAGAACTATAGGGTGTATATATATATATATATATAAATATATGAGCATTTGTGAGATTCAACCATTATAAGTTTGGACTGCAAAACACATTAGAATCTACAGTGGTATAATGAGTGTAAAAACTGTAGAGGGGTAAATGTTGGGATTGTGCTTGAAAAGCAAACATCATTCTTTCTGCTTTACTGGCCTTTTAAACCCATTACGCCTCTTCTCTGCCCTTTTTATAAGCATTTTATTCACCTAGTTCTAGAGTTACTTTCTGCTGTGAAGCTCATACGCTTCTTTACCAGCTCCAGTCATAATCATATGTGATTATGATTGTGTTTTCTTATTTTGAAAACATTTCAAAATGGTGGCATTATTTGAGTGACAAAAAACTTTTTCCAGCAGCCTTGGTTCTGGAATCATTTTCCCATTCAAGTTCTCCATATGGATTTCAAAAAATTAATTATAAAAATATCAATTTCTTTAAAAAAAACTAAACTTTTGAATGGTAGTGTATTTCTATTGACAAATTAAAGCTGTTTGAGAGTGTAGGGTGACTGACTCTTGTGTCATT
>RJVU01051648.1:2117011-2139745 GCA_003731715.1 Anabarilius grahami | reverse complement strand
TTTTTTTTTTTTTTTTTTTTGATTGGTGAATCTCTCGTCATGGCTAATGTAATTATTCCTTATGAATTTGGCTATTCAAAACCATTTTTTCATTAAAATTGAAATCACACTGCATTATTGTTAGAGTTAGTTATTAGTCAATGCATATTTCTAGATTAAAAACTTTTGACTGCGGTTTGACTTAGAGGAAGGTTTCCCATGATGCAAAGCATTCTGAAAACACTTGGCTTTAAGCTTAAAAACGCACTGCATGTATGAACTTCACTATAGTGCTGCTATTAAATCCAATTAATCTAATGATTCTGTGAGCACTAATCAGTGGGTAATTTGCTGAACATGTTAATTATTTAACAGCACAATTGCTATTGGCAAGAGAAAATTGCTATTGACATTTACGGCACCTGCACTGACAAAGACAGATGTAGTATGCTTTAGTTTACACGGCTCAATGGCACAAACAAATTCAGTCATTTGCTTGTGCAAACAGCCTAGTTAAAGTTGTAGCTTGTCATCTTACAGCTGAAAGAAGTTTATATGACTTTGTGCTTCAAACAAGCCTCAAATTGTGCTTTTCAGGTGATTTTTGCCTTCCATACAATAAAACTAGTGGAAAAAAAGAAGGAACCCATACCCATAATATCATAGAGACATGGGCCAGTAAGCAACAGCACAGAACACCCTAGCAACTGCATAGAAAATTGCTATAAAACCACCTAAACCACCCTAACAACCACTTAAAACGCACTAAAAACACAGAACACCTTAGCAAACACATGCAGTACCAAAGCCAAGGCAACCATCACAATCTATGTTACTGAGAAACACTACATTTAATTTGATTGGACTTTGCACATACACTGTTTTTTTATTGTATGATTTGATTTACTAATAACGAATGATACTTTTCCATTCAGATGCTTTGAATTGTGCCTCGGGTTTGTGTGATTTTGTTGAGGAATCAGCTAAGCTACTCTCAGAAATATACTTATAAGTATGCCTAAAAAGACCAGAGTTAACCTCTTGATTGTTAAATGTACTACCTCCCTCTGTAATTGGAAAAAAATGTTTTTTTATATAGATATTTTTTTTTTTTTCTGCTATGGGCTGCATCATTTACATTATGCCAATGTGTGTGTGAAGACATGTACCCAGCAGCTTATTATTAATGGTGACAGACATTTTGATAAATGCATTTATTTGGTATTAAACAGACAGATGTCTCTTATGCTCAGATGGTAGTTGAAAGTGATCGCGCAACAGTAGTGTTGTTGATGGGAAAGATTTCTTTATTAAAGGGATAGTTCACCCAAAAAATGAAAATTCTGTCATCATTTACTCACCCGTATGTTATTCCAAACCTGTATGAGTTTCTTTCTTCTGTTGGACTAAAAATAAGATATTTTGAAGAATGTTGGTATCAAGATAGTTGATCTGCCCCATTGACTTACATAGTAGGAAAAAAAATACTATGGAAGTAAATGGATACTGTCAACTGTCTGGTTACCAGTATTCTTCAAAATATCTTGTTTTGTGTTCAGCAGAAGAAAGAAACTCATACAGGTTTGGAACAACTTGAGGGTGAGTAAATGATGACAGAATTTTTTGGGGGAACTATCCCTAACCCTTTAGACCATTTTACATTATATATCATTATATATCACATTATATACTATATTATATATCAAATGCTTCATTAGTGAACGGGTCAACATATCTGTTCCCATCTAGCCTCACCAACATCACAAGGCACTTTTTTAACAACCTTCCAAACACGCAAACTCATTGACATCTGCTGTGATCCATAGGTGCTATGGATGTCGAGGAACGAACGCGGCAGATGAAACTGAAGATGAACAAGTATAAACAGGGAACAGGCTCGGACTCCAGGCTGGAACAAGACTATAACAAGGTAATACCAGTGGTCTACTGCTATTATCCTTAATGTGAAAAACAGTTCAAAACCTATGTTTAAATGATTACAGTTATGCTATAGTTAAAGGGATAGTTCACCTAATTTTCAAAAAAGGAAAATTATCCCCTGATTTACCCACCCTCAATCCACTATCTTCTTTTAGACGAACACGATCAGAGTTATATTATAAAAATATCCTGGCTTCTCCAAGAGTTAAATGGGTAGTGAATGGTGCTCCTGATTTTGAAGTCCAAAAAAGTGCATCCATCCATCAAAAAAGTAATCCATGCGATTCCATTACGTTAAAAAAAGGCCTTCTGAAGCGAATCGAATGGGTTTTTGTAAGAAAAATATCCACATTTAAAACTTTATAAACTAAAATAACTATCTTCCGGCAGACGGCCTACTCAAGTTGACTTGCACCAAAAGAGTAATCTCTGATGCGATGTATGACGTAGGATGTAGGAGTATCGTAAGCTTAGACGCCACTCGCAGTTCAAACAAAAAGGGCTGGGCAACAAACTCAAGCTCCTCTTCTCTTATTTTGCAATCCTCCGATAGTTCTCTTTAAAAAATTCTCATTTTAGACTTCTAATTCATGACCGGTGTTTTGTTTTGCTCTATCCTCTGCACTTCCACGTTCGTCAATGCATCATCATCATGTGTCAGGTCAGAGGTTACTCTTTTGGCGTAAGTCGATTTGCGTAGGCTTTCTGCCGGAAACAAGATATGTATATTAGTTTATAAAGTTTTAAATATGGATATTTTTATTACTAAAACCCATGGCTTTGCTTCAGAAGGCCTTTTTTAACCCCTGGAGTCGTATGGATTACTTTTATGATGGATGCACTTTTTTTGGACTTCAAAATCAGGAGCGCCATTCACTACCATTATAAAGCTTGGGAGAGCCAGAATATTTTATAATATAACTCTGATCGTGTTTGTCTGAAAGATGATAGTCATATACACCTAGGATGGCTTGAGTGTGAGTAAATAATGGGATTATTTTCATTTTTGTATGAACTATCCCTTTAACATAGTTATATGCTGCTGTTGATCACTCATTTCAACTCTGTTAGATTAATTGGGGTGTTTTCTAGTTGTATTATTTGTATTAAGAATACATTTATTTGTTCATTATTATTTCTGTATGCTGGTCAGCATGCTTCAGTGCCATATATGCTATATTGCCTTCCCTTTGTATCCTTTTAACCATGTGGTATAAAAAGCATTGTACAGGTCTATGAGCTCTGCAGGATTCTATTGAAAGCAGATAAAGAAGAGGTTTATTTACTCTGTCTGACAGGCTTGTGGGAAGGCGCCATTTAGGACATAATGTTTATAATTATCATAGCAAGCCATGAGCACCTTATTAATAAATAAATTACATAAGGCCCTACAATTCCACTCCATGTCTGTCCAAGATAGAATACCCAGGAATAGATTGGCATAAAGGCAGTGGCATTTCTTCTTAACAATGCTTGCTGTCCTTTTTAGAGTACATTTTATCAAAAACAATAATTCAGTATATATATATATATATATATGTATATATATATATATATTTATGTGTTTGGCAGATGCTTTTATCCAAAGCATTTAAAGGTACACTATGTAACATTTGGCCCTCTTCATTTGGCTCTGCATGACGGATGAATATGGCCCTTCACAATAGATAATGATACATGATAATGATAAATTACAATGAACTCTAGAGAGCTACATATGGCAATTTATCTGTTCAATAAAATACGTTTCTCACTTGTTGAGTAATAAAAACGCCATCTTGTGACGCCTTTACATTTTAAATCCCTTAGTTCTCGCCATCTCGAAAAGCCAAGCCAATGTTGATTCTTTTTTTTTTACGAGCTCTGTCGCATTCCCTTTTTGCCAGCAGATTCTCCTCTGTTCCGCGTTTTTTTTAAACAGATGATTCCCAGAGGTTCGAGATTTAGCTGCTCCATGTCAAACTTTCTCACACATTGCTCAACTAACCTATGCCACTTCCACACCATAGACGCGTCAAAGTAGCTGGAGCAACTTTTCTTTATTTACGAATATGACAAAACGCACATAAGACGGGTGAAGACCATAGTGAATCAGGATGAAAACACATTTTGGAAAAAAAGATTGATGAATTGGCTCATTATTTAAAGGTGACCGATTATGCCCCTTTTTACAAGAAGTAATATAAGTTTCAGGTGTACCCAGAATGTGTCTGTAAAGTTTTAGCTCAAAATACCCCATGGATTTTTTTATTATACCGTGTTTTAACTGCCCATTTTAGGGTTGGAGAACAAATGCGCTGATTTGGTGTGTGTACCTTTAAATGCAAATGAGCTCATGCTCCCCGGTAGGGATGGGCGATATGGCGTTATTTTACTGTCAAATGTCGAGAGCACATTATTGTGACGCGAGAGCATATCAATGTAATGCGCGAGCGCAAATCTGTCCGCTCACGCGCGGATTTCCTTTGCTCTCGCGCAAATCTGTCTGCTCGCGCGCGGATTTCCTCTGCTCTCACGCAAAACTGGACGCGCGCTCTCAAATATACAGTGCTCTCTTATGAACTGCCTCTCCTCTCGCTCAGATGCGTGTGCACGCTCAAACTGTTTCCTGTGTGCTCAAACTGCACATGTGCGCTCACAAATCTCTCCGTGCTCTTGCAGAAATTATTTTGCTTTTGGATTAAACGGTGTCAAAAGTTATCAACCAATCAGAAGAGACGACTGATCCATGAAAATGCTACGTGGAATCTTATTGGCTGAGAGTGAACTGCGCCGGGAATTCTTTCTACAAAAATGGATATTTCATTTCTTTACAATTTAATAATATTTAATAATATTAATCAAAATGCAGATCGTATCTTAGAAATGGCTTGGAATGGGGCGCTTGGATGTTTTCTATATTAATAAGCTTGTTTGTCTAACTGCATCACATTACAGGTCAAACCACACTGAAAGATTTATCAAAAACCATCATATTAGCCAATATCATGGACCTAAACATTAAATTAAACATTAATTAAAAACAAAAGATTAAACAACTAATTTAATGTTATAAATCATTCTATTTAGAAATGTGTAAAATGTGATAAAAATATGTATTAATCAGAATCAGAATCNAATCGAAATCCGGTAAAAGATTTTGTGGTGTGTACTGCCGAATGTTCAGCAGTTCATCCCTGGTAAAACTGATGGTGTTTGAAAAACAAAAAACAGGAAAAACGAACAAAAACAGAACAAACACTGAAGAGCTATGCACTGAAGCTGCCATGCGCGGCGCCATCTTGCGTAGTAAAAACACTTTTAATTTAAATGAATTCATTACAATATCGTTTGAAATTAATGAAGACATGTTTCATCCAGTGTTTTTAAACGAATGTCTTGAATTAATGATTCTGATACATCAAATACATTTTAACAGTCACTGATCACGGCAGAACAGTGTAATAACATTAGTTTCAAAGGTCATTTATTGCTGAAATCAGTGTATATTCGGACTATAAATTGTTATTGCAATACTTGCATTATTATTTAATGTTTGCAACACAGAAGTAGCAATAGTGTGTTGTTGAAAACACTTTGTGAAGCTGTTTAAAACATATAGCTTACATGACCACTGCTTTCAGCGGCAATGCAAAAGCAGGTTTAAATATTGCGGTATGATCGTAATTTCAAAGGTTTAATAGACATAACTGAATCGTTGTCATTTAGGAATAAGATCGCGTTCTTTTAATTAATCGTGCATACATGAGAAGAAATTGACTATGGTGGTATATGTGATCTCCACATTTTAAGTATTAAGGGAATGATGATTTGACCCTGATCTTGTTTGGTCTTAAATCAGAAGATATTTGTTGGTAATACTTTACAAAAAGGTTTCATTAACATTATTTAACTGCATTAGTTAACATCAACTAATAATGAACTGCACTTCTACAGCATTTATTAATATTTGTTAATGTTAATTTCAACATTTACTAATACATTATTAAAATCAAAAGTTGTATTTGTTAACATTAGTAAATGCACTGTGAAGTAAACAACCAACAAACAGCTGTATTTTTAACGTTAACAAAGATGAGTAATTACAGTAATGTATTACGTATGACCACAATAACTTTAAGAAACATTTTTTGTTTCTTTGTTTAGATAAATCGGGGTTTGACCTGTAATGTGATGCAGTTAGACTAGGTTAAATTTGATAAATATTATTAAATTGTAAAGAAATGAAATATCCATCTTTGTCGAAAGAATTCCAGGCGCAGTTCGCGCTCAGCCAATAAGATTCCACGCAGCATTTTCATGGATCAGTCGTCTCTTCTGATTGGTTGATAACTTTTGACAGCGTTTAATCCAAAAGCAAAATAATTTCTGCAAGAGCACGGAGAGATTCGTGAGCGCACATGTGCAGTTTGAGCACGCAGGAAACAGTTTGAGCGTGCACACGCATCTGAGCGAGAGGAGAGGCAGTTCGTAAGAGAGCACTGTATATTTGAGAGCGCGTGTCCAGTTTTGCATGAGAGGAAATCCGCGCGTGAGCGGACAGATTTGCGCTCGCGCATTACATTGATATGCTCTCGCGTCACAATAATGTGCTCTCGACATTTGACAGTAAAATAACGCCATAGGGCGATACCACTTTTTTTGTTTTCGATATGATACCGATACTTTCAAGGCCAATATCACCGATATCGATACCGATACGATACCTCTAATCTGAATTTATAGATTATAAAATTTCTTAAATTATTGAATTAAAATTAAATTGAATTGAGTAAACTAGGTAATGATACCCACTTAACACTATATTTGAAAGGTATTTTAACATTCAGTATGCCTTAATTGCAATTTATTAGATTATATTTTTGTTTAAACGTGGTTAAAATGTTTACTTGTAGTGGTAACCATGGAAGTCTACAAATACTATAGGCCTAGCTGAACTATGGTAACTGTAGTAATGGTTCATTTTCATTAAGGAACCGCCAGTGACAGGCTGTTGCACCCATAAAATGCAATCTTTGTATTCTGATAGTGTATCAACATTAGTTACAGAATAGAACATCAATACAAACTTTTAACGTTCAATTTAAATAAATGTAATTGCACAAACTATGTAAGCTACTATTTCATTTTGTTTATTGTGAAATAACTTAAACATATTATGTTTTTCTGTCTTCTGTTAAGCATTGTTCTGCGTTTCCCAAAAGCATCAATGGTTTCTTACGATACTAAACGCAGCACTGTTTGAATGTAGTGTCGGCAGTGAGCGAACGCTTTCTGTGATTGATTGGTTCTGACTTGCAACATTTGCGTATGTTCAGATGAGCAGGAAAATAGTTCTACTACACAATTATTCGCTATCATAGGTTATTTGTCCAATTCAATGCATATTGTACGCATTCAATTTATTGTTAAATAAACAAAATCACTGGTAAAAAAACACCTTAGTATCGATATTTTTATTTGAGTATCGATACTTTCGATACTCAACGTCAGTATCGATTAGGGCTGCACGATATATCGCATGCGATTGTCACGCGCATTTCGTCAGTAAAGCCGGTTCCCTGATTACCGCTAAATTGCCATCACCTGCTTTNTATTGTTAAATAAACAAAATCACTGGTAAAAAAACACCTTAGTATCGATATTTTTATTTGAGTATCGATACTTTCGATACTCAACGTCAGTATCGATATATCGATACTTCATATCGATACGCCCATCCCTACTCCCTGGCCCCAAGCTCACGATTCCAATACACTGAGGCATAAATAATATAGGATTACAAACAAATATGACTCTCAAAATGGATCATTACAAACATGATGCAGCATATCAGATCACGTAGGTTTGGCATGTATTTTGTAGATGTTTGCCAACATTCAATTCTGAATGAGTTTGATAGCATGCTGCACAGCTAACGTGGCTAAAGCTACACACTATTGGAGAGACTCAATAAGAATGAAGATGCGTTTATGAATTATACAGACTGCAAGCGTTTTTGGGTTAAAAATGAAAATAACGACATACAGTAGCTCTGGTCTCCGTGAATACAGTAAGAAACAATGGTAACTTTAGCCACATTTAACAGTACATTAGCAGCATGCTAACGAAACACATTCAGAAAGACAATTTGCAAACATAATGAAATATATATGAAATTGGATCATGAACAGTCGGTATCGATCCATCTTTGAGAGTCAACTTCTGTGCAAATCATGTGTTTTACTGACCCTCATGTGCAAAGCAGTCTGGTGTAAAATGACTTGCACATAAATTACACCACTGCGTCCTTAGTGGCTTAGATTCCAGGAGTTTATGGAGACTCTTAGGTTTACTATTAGAGGCATTAACAGATCAGTGATAGTGTTTACATAGCTGAGACATATCACATGGTCGTTTTTGAGTGCTGCTGTCGTGCAGAGTTTTGCTCACCTTCTTTCATGTAGCTTTAGCAATCCTGAAGACATTCAAGTGTGTTTGATCAGGGATGTAGCTAAACTGTCTAGGACAGCTGGACTCCAGGACCAGTGTTACTGGTACACTGTTGTCGCTTGCGAAAACAAAATGGTGGCACTGTGGGTGGAAACATACAGATTCAGGTGGCGGTAATATTATAATAAGATTCATACCACCATTTCTGCCCTACTCGCTATTTGCCATTGGTCACATAAACAGATAATCCAGTCCCAGCTTTATGGCACTGACTGAAAACTAAGTTTTGAAAATGCTGCTTCACCTTTAACCACTGTGACTAATTTTGGTTATGTCTCAAGCATTTTCTTTTTTGTTGTCTGTAAGCATCTAACTGCTTGTGTTGTGTTTGTTGTGCAGCGTTCAGGCAGGGATCCTCAGCGGGGAGAAAACCTCTCGGCCAAGTCTTCGGACAGTGATGTCAGCGACGTGTCCGCTGTGTCGAGAACCAGCAGTGCATCTCGATTCAGCAGCATGAGCTACATCTCTGTCCAATCAGAACGGCCGCGGGGCAGCCGGAAGATCAGGTGAGACGGCCTCTTCTCAAATCAGAATCAATGTGTGGTATAGTTCAGTTGAAGAACAGTCTACAGTGTGTGCTCCTTAAGTTTGTTCTTTGAGGCCATGTACAAACTGCAAAGTTTTGGGAGTGACAACTGCGTTTATTTGCAGGAGTGAATTCCTTCGTCTTATGGCTGTAAACAAGAAATATGGGTGCCAATAATTTAACCCTTTTGGTGTTAGCTGTTAGACCAAACTAATGTTAGAGTCTGGAAACCAGTGTTATTTTAGTATTATTTATATACCGTTTTAGTGTTTATTAATAGATTGAATATTTTAATATTTTTGTTTTCATTTTCATTTTAGTTTGTTTTAGTAATTTTGTTACGTTTACCAAAAACAGACAAAAAAATGCCTAATACTGAAGGAGTTAGTAGATAAAAATTACTTTGGTGCGTAAGCAAGGAGAGGAGCTCGCACACATAATAGTAGAAGATTTCTTACACAAAAAAACTTATTTACAGGCCAAAAACAAAGACAAAATGTTGTAGATTCACATCGTCATCATCGTAACAGACAATAGCACACCTGATTCTATTTATATAACAATATTTTACTATATTACATCCAATAAAGTAAACTCAAAAAGTTGATTTAAAAATTCTTATACCTCAATAGCATAAACATTATGTGTGTACACTAACATACAGACTGCACAAAAAATATAAACAATTGTGCAGAAATTATACAAAATAATAATACAAGAACGTTTTGTATTTGCTTTTGGTCTCTAAATGAAGTATTTTTTGTAAGAAATCTTCTACTGTGTGCAGAGCTCCTCTCCTTGATGAACCTAATGTGCTTTTATCATTTTTATTAGTTTTTTCTTTTTTTAAACAAACATTAAAGGTTTATTTACTCTTAATTTATTTTTATTTCTGTTTTAGGTGCCAAGGCTAAAGTTTTTCCATCTAATATTTGTATTTTTCTAAATTTAAATCTTAAAAAAAAAAAAGTTATAGTTTTAGATTTAGTTTTAGTTAACAATAACATCACTGCTGGAGACATATTGTCTTCTGGCAGTTGTTAGTAAACCAATGTCAACAGAGGCACCAAGTTTATGCATGTTTAGTCTCAGCGTCAGACGGCTTGCCCACATACCACCCACAGTCTGTTCACACACCATCTAAATGCATATTGCACACATAACTGGCAAGCACTATCCAAAAACCAGCAGTTTCAATCTGATTGGCTGACTTCAAAGACATTTCTGATCAGTCCACCTGGAAGTCAAATATACCAGGATTGTGCACCATTCAGAAATGAATTGAGAAAGCCTTGTATAGATTGCAGTTAAATTCCTGAATATGAATTGAGAATGCATACAGAATACAGAATTTGAATTTAAGAAACATGAATTAAAATGAATTGAAGTTCAAAGCAATTCATATGTCATTTCTATCTAGAACAGCAAAGTTTGTCAACGAAGTTTAAAAAGACTTAAAGTTTAATGGTTCATAAACTCATAATGTCTGTGAAATAGACAGTACTTTTTACTTTTAGATATTTACATGGATGTGCAATTATTTATTTTGGTGTCATTCATTCAGCTTCTAAAATCAAAACAAACTGTGGTTGGTCACTTTACTTGTCAATCAAACAGTCTAGTCTAAGTAGGCGGTTCTTGTCCAGAATTTGCTAATAGTCAAAATTCTGACTACATGAATATTGAATACTATATGAATATTATAAATATTCTTGGCTCTGTGGTGAATTACTTTTTATGTTAATCGTTTGTAAGTCGCTTTGGATATAAGCGTCTGCTAAATTAATAAATGTAAATGTATTGCACATTAAACTGATTTTTGGAGTAAAAAGAGAATTTGCAAATGTGTCAAGATGTATCTCATATCTAAATCTTTCAGATGTGCATTACATTTGGTTATAGAATGAGGTTATCACTCCTATAAATACCTGCTGTGCACAGAACAGGATTAAACACTCAGAAGAGGAGTGAGGATCTTCTTTAGCTGCAGTGTGTACATGGCCTTAGAGAAACAGCATCTCTGTAGGGTTCGTCATTATGTGGGTCCGAGTGCATTCAAGGTTTGGTTCAATTTAGGTCAGTTTGGCTCCAAACCACTGGCTCTGTGTCCACTGGCATGGAAAAAATCCACTCAGAATTATACAAAACTCCTTCTTTGGGGTGTGTCTGTAAAATGTACAGTGAGCAGGTTGTCTTTAGTGAGATATATGATTTGTTTCAACAAACTGAATAAAGTCATTAGGGCTGGGACAATAAATCAATGCATTGCGAATCGAGAAATGATTCTGTATCGATTCTGAAATTTTGTGATTGTCTCTCGAATCGATTCTGAGCTTAGTTTTTAACAGCAGATGGCACTGCACCCTTTAGAAACAGCCGTACTCTGCTTGCTTCCAATTCCTTACTCACACCACTTGAAGCTTCTATAAAATAATCATTCATAAAGTTTGAAAAAGCTGAAGCGAATTACAAGGGCGTTTGCAGTGGGCTGTTTACAATAATTTCACATCATAAAAGCATTCTGAGGTGCAAGTACATTCTCAGACTCAGCCGAACGCACAAGAGCTCTTCTTTGTGAGCATTTGAGCATGCTGTAAAAAACTAGCCTAGAGTGCCATCTGCTGTTAAAAACTAAGCTCAGAATCGATTCAAGAGAGAATCGCTATGCATTCGGAAAATCTCAAAATCGATCCACAAATCGAGATGCATCGATTTATTGTCGCAGCCCTAAAATTGATGCATGATGACAGTATGAAAATTGCAGACTTTCTGAATGCATATAGTTTCAATTGAATGTCCATTTGAAAATGTTGTGGTCAGTAAGACTTAAAAAATAATGTAAACTTTTATTAAGCTAGTAAATTGATCAAAAGCGACGGTATAGAAGTTTTCTATTTCGGATGCTGTTTCTTTTCAACTTTATTCATCAAAGAATGTTAAAAAAAAAATTATCATGGTTTCCTTGAAATTATGAAGCAGCACAACTGTTTTCGACATTGATAATAATAAGAAATGTTTCTTAAGCAGCAAATCAGCATATTAGAATGATTTCTGAAGGATCATGTGCCATCACAGGAATAAATGTTAATTTTAAAATATAATAAATTAGTAAACAGTTAATTTAAATAGTAATATTATTTCACAATATAACTGCATTTACTGTATTTTTGACAAAATAATTGCGGCCTCGTTATGCGCAAGAGACTTCAAAAACATTTTTAAAAAATATACCGCCTGCAAACTTTTGATTGGCCGTTATCCAACATTTGCATAATCCGCTCACTCCGTGCCAGTGAACACAAACAGTTTTATTGAAATGCTAGTAAATAATCACTGGCAACCTAGTGCACTCCCATATAACATGCTAGAGGTGTATATTTTAGTTCTGCAATGAAACACATTTTTGTTCTGTTTTATGTGCATACTGTCTGGCTTCTGTTGTTTTTACTGTTTGCATTGCATTATTTTATTGTGTTGTCATTCATTCATTCTTTCTGTATGGTTTACATTCAGGTAGTGTTGACATCTTTTTTCACTGTGCTTCATTTTTTGTTCTGCATGCTGCTTGCATCACTGCTTCTACTTCTGCCAGCCACGCCTACAGCAAAGGGCGGAGTCTCTCCACAGAGGGGGAGGAGTTGGTTGGAGAGGCGTTACAGGAGGAAAAGGAGGAGGGAGGGTTAGAGGAGGACAGAGGGAGGAAAAGAGGAGGGGGGAGGGCAGGAAAGCTGAAGAGACAGACAAATAGTGTAGACAGAGAGGAAGCAGAGCTGGAGGAGTCTGAAGAGGGCGTGGCCCAGAGGACAGTCTCAGAGGCGGACCTCAGGTAAACTGTAGTCCCCATGGCAGCCAACTGTATCTTATACCAATGGTTTTCATTACTGGTCCTGGGGACCAATGCTGCATTCACGCCATGCAGTAATTAGTGTAATTTCTCCATGGCCACATGTGACATTCTACCATTCCTAGTAAGTAATTACGAGGACGTGAACGCCTTTTACAAGTTGAAATATCGTAATTACGGGAATCACGACATGGCATTACCGCACCTCACCCGCTCTGCAAATTTTGTATGTCTCCCTTATTTTAGACACATTGATTCAGATCATCAGCTCATTAGGTGAGAGCTAAACTCCGCCTGAACTGCGGCTTTGTCTGAAATCACCCCTTATACCCTCATTCACTATTCCCTACATTAGTCCACTAATATAGTTCACTTGAAGGATTGAATGAAAACAAGTGAGTGAATTCGGAAACTGAGTGCGCCGGAAGGGCTGCCGCTTTTGCTTAGTTTGTGCTTAGTTTTGCTTAGCAAACTGGCAGCTCCAGTATTAGTGAAATGATTTATCTTGAACTCTAACACGGAAACTAGCCTGTTTAAACCCTAATTAAACAATTTAATAATCAATTAAAAAGGAATTTATACCTGTATGATATTACGCTGTACCCACATTGGACTAGCGGTTTGGAAAATGAATGGATGAATGATGGAACTGCGGGCGCCATCTTCTGGTCAGACGCGAGAATTCATTTGGCGCGTGACTCTCACAGTGCATTATAGGTATTCTCTAACCACTGAGTGTACATCTGTTGTACAATCGTTTTTGCGGTACATTGTGGGATTGAATGAGTGCACTCGATAATGTCCACTACAAATGGCAGTCCCCTCAAATAGTGCCATATTTAAGGGTATAGGTGGCGATTTCAGACACAGCTTTCATGTGTCAGATAAGGGAGACATACAAAATGTGCAGAGAGGTGGGTCCCCAGGACCAGGATTAAAAACCTGTATCTTACTGTATACCGTAGCTACAAGATAATGCATACAAACATACTACTTGTATATTCTATTTAAGCCTAAACTTTAAGATGAGAACCATTTACATCATAATTGAGTGCAGATTTGGGAACAGGGAATTGCAGGGTTCTAGAGCTGGAAATTAGGCAATTGAGTCAAGGATACCTACTTTATTTTAGGACGACCTAAATAATAATGTACTGTATTCCAGATATAGCTTCTTGGTTATGTTTACATTAACATGGGAAACTTAATCTAACCTTCCAATTCAAGTCCAGTGAAATGAGTGTATAGATACAGTAGATTGCAAGCCATGGTGATCCGCTCATGATAAATGAATCCTGCCCTGTGCTAGTGCTGTCTTCCTTATGTTTATATGTGTTTAATGTCTGTATGTCATTTTAATGTGCTGCTGTTTGTGTGTGGGGCGACTCAAATTCAACATTTATGAGGGCTTTATTTGAGGTTTATTCAGAACATGTCATGAAATGTGAAAGTCTTTATTTCAGTGTCCCCAGACCTTCAAATTCCCCTTTTACCCCAGTAAAAAGGCCTCCATTCAGATACAGCTTCATACTCAGTTGGCACAGAACCCTGTTAGCAGTCACTCAACAGTTGCACATATTGGTGAATCTCATAAATCGCATTATGTTCAGGTCAAATTTCACCACTAAAAATCAAAATAAATTATGTAATATAATTTTAACCATAACACCTTTAGGAATTTTGATATTATTTTCATGACAATTAAGCAGTTCCTGATTATATTATAGGTTATTAAAGTGCCCCTATTATGCTCTTTCAGATTTTACCTTTCACGTAGTGTGTAATATAGCTGTTTGTGAATATAAAATGTCTGCAAAGTTTCAAAGTGCCCCGAGCTATCGTCTCCTAAAAGAAAAAAAACGATTCTGAACTGCCTGAAATGTGTCGTCAGTAATTCCAGTCTTACTACGAAACAAATTTGCAAAATGTCAGCCTATGGTCTTCATTGGCTGCCCGCGAACGACGTCTACTTTGACCCGCCCTCAAACACTGTAGTTGTAGCTGAGGGCTGGAAGAGTTTGGTTTGTGTTGTCAACATGTCGTAAAGATGCTGTTTTCTGCGCTGCAAAAGCAAATCCACGTTTCATGCACTTCCAAAGGATGAGGACTCGAGTTTGAATTGATACGGTAAAACTGACAACATTGCTACTGTTCGTATCACTGTGTATCAAGCGATGAGGAAGGTCCGAGCTGAAATTCAGATATGGGTGTTTCATTTCCAACACACGGTGTAAGCGGTAGACCAATCAAAACAGACTGGGCCACCAGAACATTTAAAATACCTTAAAAGGGGCACTTTAAGAGTTATGTTTCTTATTTGGCATTGTAGCTGACAGCCCTTCTCATTCAGATGAAAATTTGTTTGAAATATTTGACATAAATGGACAACACAGTGTTTTTTAGTATAATAATGTCATACAAAAACTCATTTTTTTATGCAAATAATATCTCCTTCATTTTAGTTTCAGTGTGAAATATGACCTTGACATGTTCTTGACTGGTTTTGTGAGATTCACCCAATGTATGTTCATAGGTCCATCAGTGCAGCTCCTTCTGTTCCTGTTAAACTGCTCTCTCGGGACATTTTTGTGATATTTCTGAGCTCCTGCTCATTTCACAATGTTGACACTGCACTTGTCATCTCAGCTTCTGAGCGATGCATTAGACTCTGACCGCGTTTGTAATGAGGGAGATAGGAACACGATTTTCTTTGTTAATAAGTGACTGGAAGCGCACACAGACCTTTAAAGCGTTTCGTTACAGTACAGTACGAATGGATGGACACAGATTGTGTATAAGGAACAGTGATTTAGCTGAAGAGGCGAAAAGTGTTTGCCTCTAATGTCATGCGTTCTTCAGGTGATCTTTCTATGTTTACTGAGGCGTGTTGAATCAGCCAATACATGCTTTGAAAAAACAGGAAGTGATGTCAGCGGCAATTACATTGACGGTGGTGGAAAAGCCACAGGCATTGTCTGCCTCATTAGGTGACTTGTGTAATATGTAAGAGGCATGTGTTCTGGTCGCAGTTTTCTGTGGGTTAGTTATGCAATCTCATGACTAATATACACATATGAAACTAGCAGGCGCAAAAAAGAAGGAAAACAAAGCCATAAAGAGGTTACTTAGCATTGGCTTACAAGGCATAAAAAGTCATTGAGGTTTCTGAGTAGACACTAAAGCATGTGTTCACAGCACACAGACAGTCATGAGATTTTTTAACTCATTTTCATTTCCATTGGTTTTTGTGGTTTTGTCCTCTAGTCAGACCATTTCAAATCAGAGATGTCAGAATCAAATGCAGAAGTCCTTCAGTGCAAAAATTATTTTCTAAATCAGTAGCCTCGTCTTGTTTTTCAGTAGAAATATATAAGCATCCTTTAAATCAGATCAAATTACTTGATGAACAAAATTGCTTGAGATTGTTTATAGAGAATATTTCTTAAAGGGTTAGTTCACCCAAAAATGAAAAATCATTTATTACTTACCCTCATGCCGTTCCACACCCGTAAGACCTTTGTTAATCTTCGAAACACAAATTAAGATATTTTTGTTGAAATCCGATGGCTCAGTAAAACCTGCATAGGGAGCAATGACATTTCCTCTTTCAAGATCCATAAAGGTACTACAAACATATTTAAATCAGTTCATGTGAGTACAGTGGTTCAATATTAATATTATAAAGAATATTTTTGGTGCGCCAAAAAAACCAAAATAACGACTTATATAGTGATGGCCAATTTCAAAACACTGCTTCTGGAAGCATCGGAGCATAATGAATCAGCGTGTCACATCAGCGGTTCGGAGCACCAAAGTCACGTGATTTCAGCCGTTGGCAGTTTTCACATGCGATCCGAATCATGATTCGATACACTGATTCATAACGCTCCGAAGCTTCCTGAAGCAGTTATAATATTAATATTGAACCACTGTACTCACATGAACTGATTTAGATGTGTTTTTAGTACCTTTATGGATCTTGAGAGAGGAAGTGTCATTGGACATCGGATTTCAACTAAAATATCTTAATTTGTGTTCTGAAGATTAACGAAGGTCTTACGGGTGTGGAACGGCATGAGGGTAAGTAATAAATGACAGAATTTTCATTTTTGGGTGAACTAACCCTTTAATTCAATAAAAAAAAAGAAAAATCTTAACATTTTCAGCACAACATTTTCTTATGATTTATAGATAAAACGAGAAAAAACAATATTTGCCAATGGGGTAAAAAAAAAAAAAAAGTCATGTTTAATTCTCATTACCTTTGTTAGATGAAATGTAACTTTGTTAATAGCAATGAAAAGTAATAAAGAAAAAAATTATTACTGAAAGTAAAAATCAAATTAATGGAGGTTAATCACAAATACAAAAATATAAAGATAAATTAAGAAAGTATTGTGGCAGAATTGAATACAGACATTATAAAAAGTGGCGTTAAAAGTCAATATGTTGTTTGTTTTCTATATCTTCGAACATAAGCATACAGTCCACAGCAATTTCACACTAAAATAGATTGTCAGTCTGTCAGTTTTTCAGTTGTTGGTCTATGTAAACATGAGCTAGATGAATGTTTTAGACGTTGCATTGCTTCTTTCTGTTGTGTGCCATCTAAGCTGTTTTTATATGCAAGATTGTGTTCTGTTTTAGATTCTTTACTCATTCTGTGCTGCCTGCATTAGGTAAGATTTGAGTTGGAGGCGAGTTGCCTGTAGTAGTAGCCGTGTTCATTAAGTGGTACTTCAAGCTTGAACCGATGGTAGTAAAATCCCTTATTATAAGAAAAAAAAAAAGTTTTTTTATATATTTAACTCAATTAGTGTGCTAAATTGATAACCCGTCTTTAAACGTATTTAATTAATGTATGTTAATGGTAATATTACCATCTCATAGCTATTTCACGCCATCATTTATGTATAACTGAAGCAGCTATGATAATGTGATCAGATACAGATGCTGACTTTCTGCTCTGTATCAAATCATTAACATCTCATTTCCAGAAATGTCAAGTAAAGAGTGTCTGAATGAGCTTTGAAAGCTAATTCCTGATTTGCAGGATGCTGTAGAGACTTTCCATCTAAGATATGGGAAAGGATAAATGCTGTACTCTTTACTACACTTTCAGAATTTGCCATTTTTGATCAGGACTGGAAGTTGATGATGGAACTAAATTTCATTAGCATCGCCTAGAGCAGTTTAGCACTGCGTCACATTTCATTTAAAGGTCACTTCTCCCTGAAGTAGAGCGGAGCACATAATAGCTCTAACATTAGAGTTTCTAAGGCGGCACCCTACTGAAATGTTATATATATTGAGTTTAATAGAGTCTGGCATTCACATGACTGAGCTAATGTCAATAAATGCACAGCACATACAAATATTGAGTAAAATAGTACATTTTAAATCAATTTGAACTATTTTATTGGTACTTTAAAGTCCCCATGAAATCAAAATTGAATTTTTTTGCTTTTAGTTTGAAAATGTTAGCTTTACTATTATCTATAAGCTAGCGTGGTCAAAAATTTCACGTTTAGAAGATAGTAAGCATTCAAAACGTACAATTCTGCCAATATGGATGGAGCTCTGGCCGAGCTGTGATATAAATGAAACACTATTGGTTATTTTAAAAAAGGGCATGAGCTGTTTGATATGTCCCTCCCTGTCTTTCTGTTCCAGTGGGAATAACGTAATTTCAAGGCATTTCAGTGGGCCTTTAAGAAAAGAAACCTTGTTTTTTCCCCATCGCTGAATTTGTAATGCATACTGGGATTGCTTTTCCGTGAAGGATACATGTGATGCTGTCTTAGAATGTGGACAAAAACATGTATACTAAAATCCATAATCATCCTAGCTTTGAAACAGCCTTCATGTCAAGAACGCACCCATGAGGCCTTAAAATACTACGTAGGCAGCTCCCTACATTTTGGATCGGAACTAAGTACCTTGCACCTTAATGTTATTCACTAGGCTTTAATGACCTACGTTTGATGACAGATCAGATCTTGACACATTCTCTATGTCTGCTAACCATTTTTGCATTGAACTTTTAGGTGTGATAGAGAGAGATAGTTTAGAGCGAAAGTTAACACATTTTTACTATATATTGTTTCTTAAAGCATAACAAGGATCCCCCACCCCCTCTGATTGTAAGATGAAGAGTGATGAAATCTGTCTTCCATCCATCACTTTTCCATTATGTCAGTTTCTAAAAATAACTATAGTATGTTAATAAAATATCGGTATTTGAATGTCGTTCGAGGGCGGATTTCATTTTATTCAGGCCATCATAGCCCTTGAGTATTCGTCATGAAAAGAAAATGTATTAATAGTGGTGATTGTTGAATTTCACGCCATGACTGAATTTTGAGTCCTTAAGCCACATTCATTTAAACAATTAACACAACGCCAAGGGCCCAGGGCACCGTTTCCATGGAAACAGATTTTCAGCATCGCCTCTATGTTATTTCAAGGACAGTGATGGTGACCTCATTCCTCTGTCTTTTTGTCATCATATCTTTTGCGTCCCTCGCAGTATGTTATTATTATGCGTTCACGCAGGTCACTTTGTCTGACATTGTGCGAGTTACATCTCAAGTTGAAATATTAACTATTAAGTATCTTGCGAATTTGAAGTCATGGTTACATGTTCTTCAATCTTAAAGTTACTGCAAAGCTGTCATAGCCAGGCAATGCAATGCCATGAATCTTAAAAACACGCACATTCCTTCATGAGGCATTTGGACTTATTTAGCGGTCCAAATTTGAGGTTTAGAATGGTTCTAAATCAAGAAAATGGATTTAAGCCCATGCATGCACAAAAAAAATGAAATAAAAAAAATTGTGTGCAGGTTTTGTTTGGTCTAAAGGAACATCGTGGCCTAGATG
This sequence comes from Anabarilius grahami, assembly GCA_003731715.1. Classification (NCBI taxonomy): domain Eukaryota; kingdom Metazoa; phylum Chordata; class Actinopteri; order Cypriniformes; family Xenocyprididae; genus Anabarilius; species Anabarilius grahami. The sequence continues at coordinate 2,120,081 of RJVU01051648.1, read as the reverse complement.
AAAATGCACTTAGCAAAATCTGCATGAAAAAGGAACAGTCTGTTCAGCTGTAGATGAGCAAAAACATCCCCGGAGAGACACCGCGACGCTCCAAGTACATTTGCCGGGGGGATGGTCTTATCTGCCAAGACCTCCTGATAGACCATCAGGAGAAGCTTTGGATGGAGATTCTGGCCTTTGGTAGACGAATGTCCACTTTGGCAGTAGCTGCGATGTCCTTTTTTGACCATCATACTGTATGATCCTAGTGTATATCAGTGGTAGTGAGGTCAGGGTCTCGCTGACAGTGATGCTCAGGTGACCTTCTAAGTAAAATTAGATGAGCTGATATTGTCATCAAGCTGCCTTGCTGCCAAATAGGCATTTTATTATTTTATTTTAGCTTTTATTTTTAATCGAACCCCGTATTATATGTATATTTATTTATTTTATTGCACTCAAAAAATTATTTTCTTCAATTTTAAGGTATTTCAACATTGTTATTAATTTGAAATGATTTATTAATGAATTAACTTTTTTGCAGTGCAGGTAAAGCCATCATTTCAAGATAATTATGCTAGAGATTAGGGCTGGTCGATATGACCTAAAATCAAAATCTCAATTAATTGAACATTTTACCTCGATTACGATTAAAGGTGCAACATGTAAGAATTTTGCAGTAAAATATCCAAAAACCACAAGGCCAGTGTTATATATTTTGTTCACTTGAGTACTTACAATATCCCAAATGTTTGCAACTATTTGTAAATCGTGAGAAAATTGCAATTTTAACCAAGGCCCCGGGACGTGCGAGGAGTCGCCCGTCAACTGCGTCATACCCGCATTAACCTCAGTTTCCGGTTTTATTTTGTAGAAACCATGGAAACACCAAAGACGCTTTAATATTAAAATTTTTTAATAGACAAGGGAACAACAGTTTTGATAGATTTATAGACAGAAAACTAATTATTGTGATATAGCTCAACACGTTTAGTCTTATTGTTTAAATCTGATTTTCTTGATTTTTTTTGTGAGTACTGTGCTTTACCACGCCTCAGAGAAAAACAGTATTTTGTCAAGTAGCTAATATAGCATAATCAGATGCAGCTTTATTTTTAGTAACAGTAATACAGCATTTTCTCCATCATACAATATGTTTTAAAATGAATTGCATCCCATTTATCAACACAATCCATCCAGCATTTAATATGATATTCTAATATCGATCTAGCTTACTGCAGTGTGCAACAAGTGTCTCTCAGCAGCCGCCAAGCAAACGCACAGAGTAACGTTATAACATTTTTAACACACTCAAATGTATCTAATATGATAAACAGAGCTGTGTTACCTCATACTCATGACCAGAAAAGCGGAAGCGGCGCCGGCGACCGCTGCTCGCGGCGTGTTGCGCAATCGCTCCAGCGGCCTCGTTCAGATTCTGCGCTCAAACTTGCCGTCATCAAGCTACGCCTTTGTTTTGAATAGGCCTCTAGCGACCTCCAGCAGACAGAAAATATTGCATGTTGCACCTTTAATGAACAATATATTTTGCCCTCATAGTCCACTGACAAGGTTTGTACTGTAAATATGCTTGACTATTAAAGGGGGGATTTTTTTTCCTAATGAAAGGGTGCTCCGACATAACAGCTTACTTTCAGGAGTTATTTTATCTGTGGTTCATAACATTTCTTACAGATTTCTGCTCGTTGTAAATCAGATACAGATAAATTAGCACATTGCCAGTACATTTATTTGAATGCATTAATGAGAGAGCGATTACGTTTGTGAATTAGTCATACCGTCTCTATTAATTGTGAAGCTGTCGGTTGTAAGTAGTTACTTTAAAAGCAGAAAAATATATGCTATAACATTTATGTTTCTAAGCTACTTTAGTGATAAATCACAGGACAGTATTGACAACGAGTTTCTGCGCACATCTCTGTGCGCACGATCTTCACATGATGTGCAGCTACTCTCTGTATGAGTGTTTGTGTGCCACAATGCATCAGCGCAGTAGCTCAATATAATGATACACATCCGATGGTCTAAAATCACTTGAATGTTCAAACTGGCTAGCCTTAAAACGCGTACAATTGACAAAGTTTAGTGAAGACGCAAGTGAAAGTGATCGTGAGGATGCAAGCAAAAGTGTGTTGACTCTGCGTTTGAGTTCGCCTCCATGTTGCTTCCATGCTGCTGACTGGACGGGGCGGAGTCACGTGACTACACACGCGGTAGTATGTTTTTAAGGGGAAAGTATTAACAGGATTAAAAAAACAAAATAACCAACATGGGAAAATTACGCCAGTTAGAGGTTCTGAATTTGGGTTTCGATTACTTTTCGATTAATCGTCCAACCCTAATAGAGATTCAGTTTTTTCTAAATATTGTTGGCAATATTTAGTAAATACTAATAATTTTAAAATAACAAGATAATTATTTGATTCTAGTCATTCCCATGTGTGATGATGGCACTGACTGCAGGTCAGCTCAGTGGTGCACATCCATTCACATATACACTGTCATATCTCTATGAATGATCATACTTCATAATATCACCCCAGGTATTGCTTTGGACCGACAGCCTGTTTCAGAAGGCCTCCTTTCATAATCGCAGACCAGATTAAAACACACCAAAGTGCCTGAAGCCATGAAGGCGTTAGTAATCCTCCAGTAAACACCCGTGCCGTTTGTCAGAATGCTCAATGATCCGTTACAGATAGTGTGGCTTCTCTTTACACTGCCACAGACCATGTGACCGGTTTGTCACTCTGGTTACTGTGATTTCAAGTTCAAAGTGTTTAACTTTTTACTTTTAACTTCACCAGGTTGCAATTGCAGTTAAATCTGATGGAAATCTACAAGTGCTGGGACTAAATTCTGGTGAATTTTCAACATCATTCATTATAATTTTAGATTTGAGATATTATACATCTTTAGATATTATAAGTTTTAGACAGATTGATGGTGAAATGTTTATTTTTTAAACTGTGTGCTTAAACTGATTTGTACTTAAACACACACACAAACAAATCTCTTTTGGGTCTTGTGTGTGTGTGTGTCAGGTTGTGCTAATGTAATGTATTGTAAT